>CBVK0100094945.1:0-10908 GCA_900067695.1 Picea abies | reverse complement strand
GAGAGAGAGAGATAATGTTTTAGCTAATAAGGATGGTTTGTGTAGGAAGAAGGAGAGATCCACTTGCAAAAACAAAATCCTACTAAAAAATAATATATTTATAAAAATGAGATGGTCATGCCCCATGCTCATGCCATAACAAGAAATAATTACATTGATAAACAAGAGGGTGAGGCCTATGGTTATATCATCTAAAGTATAAATATTGAGATTATCCTTTAACTGAAAAACTTGATGAAGTAGGGATTTGTAGTTCCATTGGGGGAATCGGTAGTGGAAAGTGACAGTTCTAACAAAGAAATGGCCATGGAGCTTGAAGAAAACATTTTGTCTATATGTTCTTTACTTGAAGAAATTGGTGGCATGTCAAGCCTAGGGGTCTTCAGTGGAAATTGAAAAAATTCAACTTTTCTAGAATAAGACCCATATTGATGTGGGTATGTGTTGATGTCAAAAATTGTGGGGTAAATGGAATAAAAGAGGAATTATAACTACCTATTTCCCATATGAGGCTCATCATTTGTGTAGAAATGATAACCAAGATACTACAACATTCCTAGAAACTAGTGCTAAGGTTGACAAGAATGACGTCGTGACTGCAAAGAGTTAAGCACCCCTTGAAATAAATTGGTCAACATGGTATCATATACTAACTTGTAAGAGTGATATGTGGTTTTTAAGTAGGGACAAGTTCAATGTGAATATCAGAATGAATACTTTTCTTGGTTGCAGAATAATTAAAGGCTGAGAGTGGTAGAAATCAAATTGATAACTAGACAAAAATAGAGGTCTGATGTCATGGGGACAGTGAGACATGGGAAAGGTAGTTTCAATCTATAACTAAGGGTGATGAGGCTACAAATATTTTGTAGTTATGGGTGAAAAATTTGGGATCATTATAACGGACACTGGGATACTTGAGGTTTAATTGATAAGATAGGTGTTTGTAGGAATGGTTGTTTAGTGTGAATGCTCCAACCAAGGGTGGATAGGGATAATGAAAGGTAAAATATGGAACCATATGATGTGATTTCCTAAGTATAATTTCTTGTGCGTAAACAAAAAGTTACTTTGTACAATTACCCAATGATTAAAGAATAATTTGGATTGAACGTGCAAGCACAAAGATGAGTACCCCAACGATAAAATGGCTTAGCCCTATGAAGCGAGATTAGTGTAATATTATATGGAGGGTGGGGGACCCATGGGTGGGTATCTATTTAGGTGGGTGGATGAGGGATTGGACTATATATGGTGAAGCAATATTGGAGGAGATGAGGGGCCAATGAAAATGTGAAGGTGTATTCAATAGAACCAATTTAAAACTTGTGAGAATTTGGGAGTCCATGGGTGATTGAGCTAGAAATATCATAAGAAGAAGTATGAAGTGTATTCTCCGAAGTGAAAAATACTTGGACTCCTGTAATTATGTGGTAAAGAAACATGGGTGTCATTTTTTCTAGGGTATAAAAGTGTGGGACAACCCATGTGAGGGAAAATACTATCATAAAATAACCAATAGATGCATAGTGGAACTGGGTGAAGTTGTGTTAGGGACCTAACCTCCCTAACCCAACACGTAGGTAGAATAATATAATTCCATGTAATAAAGGCCAATATTAATAAGGCCTAACAATAAGGAATAATAAGTCAAATGTAACAAGACCTAATAGAAGCTTCTTCTTCTAGAAGGATCTTCCTCTAGATTGTTCTTTTGGATAGATAAAGTTAATATAAATAGGAGTAGATGGTATGAGAAATGTTTTCTTGGATATTATTGTAATAGAGATTTTCTTTACTAGAGGTTTCCCCCTTGAAGAGGCAAGTGAACATTGCCTTCATTAATCAAGGTGTTCTTTCTGGTGTTATTCTTGTATTGTTTTGGTTATATCATTGTTGTTCTTCTATTTCTAGATAATTTTTTTATGTTATTCATACTATTTTATATAGGGAATACTACAAGTAGTATTAGACCACTTTCCTCAACAGAAAACTGTGGTTTAATTTTTTTTCATGGTAGAGATGTATTTTGGTGTCTTCAAGCTACAAAGATACGTCATTAAGCACATAAATCCATCATTGGGGAACCATACATGCATGAAATACAAGTGGTTTTTAAGATCACATCTATTGGCCACCCTTATAACCCTTGTTGGTATCCCTTTGAGTGGTAGCACATCAGACAACACCTATATACAGATCGACCTAGATATCCTGAATCCCTCCATAAATAAATCGATCAGCCGCCTGAATTCCATAGTGCCACTGAGAATAACACTCAGGAAGATACTCTATAGTACCTGGGTAGTCAGGTAGTACAGATAAGGGCATGATCTAGCCTCCTTAGTTGGTGCCTTGAGATATTGGGCCAAGTATTATTGTTGGAACCCACACATATATCAGAGAGATATCGCATAGGGAAAACCCTTGTCTGTAGAAACCCTGAATACCGTACCCCTTGGGATGGAAACAAAAATAAAATAGATAATATCTATTGTCGCAAAACTGTGCCTTTTGCATTCTAGTTGTGAAATTACTACACATTTCTTCCTGTTAAGCATTTGTTAATTTATTCACTGCAATATTATTCAGGCCAGAGTATAACTCCATAGGAGTAAAAAAATTGAGTATAGTGGTCCTGCCAACATGCTTGTTTGGGACCTATCCCACTGGGTTCCTCTCTTCTCCCCAATTCAAGTGATACCTATCATTTTTAACAAAAAAATGTTTTTGTAGACCTTACCCTTCTATGGCACCCTTATTTTGCCCCTATTCCATTGGATTCCCCTTTTCTCCCTAATCACAGTGGTACCTATCATTTGACACCCTTATTCATTGTGGTCCCACCCACCCTTCCATACCCCTTATGCTTCTTTTATACCTTTTGCCTAACCATTTTTTCAAATGTCCAACACCCGAACCCAAGAACTCAATACCTTGATTGTTGAAAACCACCAGAACAAGGAAGACATCAAGAATATCAATTAAAAACTTATCTCAATCAATTCTGCTATTTAGACCCTCCGGGACTAATGTTCCCACATCAAAGACCTCAAATTCACCCTTGAATACTTCATGGGTCGTTCCCAGAACCCTTCCTCTTCTGAAAAACCATCTTACCAGGATGACCATGACTCTTCCCATTACCAAGGTCCTCATACTACCCACTTTTCTCGAGACCTCCACCCCCCCAGAATTGAGGTGAATAAATTTGATGGATTGGATCCCACAGGCTAGGTCACCCAAATGGAACATTATTTCTCTTTGCATGGAATTACTGATGATTTATCCAATCTTCGTTATGGTGTCCTACATCTGGATCTAAAACGATGGAAATGGTGGCAATGGAAAAAAAAGGCCCACCAAGGGTATGTTGCTTGGACATAGTTTGTGGCAGAAATTTATGACTACTTTGACTATCACACCCACAATTTAGGTTGTTTGACCGAGTTGAAGGAGTCTAGGAGAGTGGAAGACTTTATTTCTGCATTTTAGCACTTGGCTTTCAGAACAAAGAGCATGTCAGATAATTTATTTATGGAATTATTTATCAATTGATCTAGGTGGATATCGGTGGCCACCCACCTTTTCCAACTCTCTCAAAACATTTTTTTGGCAATTTTGGCAATTTACTATTTTTAGCAGTTTTAACTTCCAGGGCCATTTTGAGGGCCTAAATGAAGGTTTTTCGGGATAGAGCTTATAAATGATATGAAAAGAAATAATTTATCCCTCTAAATGAATCTCATTGATGATATCTTTCCAATGAGCTATCGTGCACCCCAAACGAAGACCGTATGCCAAAGTTATGCCCCAGGGAAGTTGATACACCAAACTACCCAAAACGTGGTCCACAAAATCATTGGCTTTTCATCTTCCAGGGTTATATTTTTGAAATTTATTTACGATAAAAATTCCTTTGGAGCCTCATTGTAAAAATCATCTTCTTGCGAATTTGAGCAGTCGTCACATCTCTTCTCAGAGATAAGTTGCCACCATTCTAGCAAGTCTTTCACTCTGTATTTTTACAGTCTCTATACATTTCTTTCATTAATATAAATCGTGTATTGTTGTATCTATGTGTTTATGGTTGAATCTATGATACATTTCTGTTATATTATTGGATATCCACAATATCTTTGTGCATTTCTTTATTATATCTCCGCTCTCATTTCCTGCCGAAAAATAATTTGGATCAGTGGTATCGTAGCCAACTGCTATTGATCATTTTTTTCAGTGCATGTCCCCGAGGAGGTATGAGTATAGCAATTTGGGTCTCGAGATTGTATCTCTTGAAGACAATCTATCTCGCACGCCCAAGAAACCATCCATGGCGGAAGAGAATAAAAATGAAAAAGTAGACGATCCTATCAATATGTTGCTTGAGCAAGCTCTCATGTGACAAAGGGACGAAATGATGAAGAATTTTTCCGACAACCATCAATGCCTGTCGATAGAAAAAGGTGCATCTTCATCAAACAACCACTATGGAAGCACCTCTCCTTTAATGGTATGGATTAATTTTGATATTCCCGTATTTGAAGGTCAGATAGATGTGGATTCCCGAGAGAAATGGCTAAATTTGTTAGAAGGTTATTTCTCTATTCATAATTTTTTTGACAAGGAAAACATCACCTTCACACTCAAAGATCTCCCCCAGTCAAACATTGGTGGGAAACTTACTGGAAGAAAAGTTCCATAGAGGATTCTTGAATATATGGGGTTGATCCCACTTGGGATTTTTTTGTGGATGCGGTAAAGGAATAGTATTATCCTGTTTGAAACTATGAGGACTAGTACATGAGATGGACCACACTATGACAAGAGAGGGGCCAAGCAGTTCTGGATTTCACCAATACCTTCCATACCTTGCACACTAAGATGGGTATCAAAGAATCTGAACGACATTTGGTTATTAAATATCATGAGGCTCTACACAGATACATACAAACTGAAATGGATTTTCTATACATCTCATCACTCGGTGTTACTTATCGATATGCTATTAAAATCGAGCAGAAATTTAAGCACCAGAACAAATGGGAGCTTGGGTCTGCAAATATGCAACAACCAAAGTATGACAAAGACGACCCCAATAAACATTCTCGCAAAAACTAGTCAAGGCCATAGGAAAAGAAGAGTCACGGGAAGACAAAGAAGGACACCAGAAAATGGTGTGATTTCCACAAAATCCCCTAGCACAACATCGAGGAATGTCTCTCAAAATAGTTATTGGTGGTTGATATCAAAGACAAGGATCCGAACCTTGATTCTGAATCTAATTATGAAAATAATGGTAAAATACAGATCATCAATGCAGACCCCACTGTTATTGTCGCAACCGTAACAATTCAACCAGAAGAACCAACACATCCTGGAGAGGGGGAGCACCTTTTTCATTCAAATATGTGGGTGAAGGGGACCCCGTTGCATTTTATTGTTGATGGAAAAATCTAGAATAACATCATCTCATCAGAGGTCGTCAAACAATTTGGATTGTCGACAACACCACACCGGTAGCCATACAACATCAGTTGTTTTCGCCAAGGACGTGATATCTATGTCAGCCAACAATGTTTATTGTCATACAACATCCAACCCTTCAAGGATGAGGCATTATGTGATGTTTCCCCACTAGATGTTTGTGATGTTCTCTTGGGCCAACCATATATGTGGAAGCGCCATGCTATTTATGAGTCTCAACCTCGTAGTGTCATTGTTACTCTAGGGGGTCATCTCTATAGGATACCAGAGTTAATTTCCACTATTGTCCCACCTAAGAAGTACCGCAAGGTAGTATCTCATGTACTACAAAATTCAACTTCTTCAAAGTCTATTCAAAGCATGAACATAAGAACACCACTGTAGCCTTAGTCAAGGCACCTTCTATCCAACAGAATCAGGTCGATAAGATTGCAGCAAAATGTAAATATTACTTCTGCACACAGGAATCTCATGTAACCAGACTGGTTAAAAAGTTCCAACCTTTCCATCGACAGGTTTGTGACACCCTTCATCAAACTATGAAGCACAACTTCTCCAACAAGGCAATCATCTCACCAAGATGTAGATTCAATAAACGCTTTTCCCTCACCCTTGATAACTCAATGCAATGGAGACCATTTCTTCCTAAGGATGGAGGATTAACCTAGGTGGATATCGGTGGCCACCCACCTTTTCCAACTCTCTCAAAATAGTTTTCTAGCAATTTTGGCAATTTACTATTTTTAGCAGTTTTAACATCTAGGGCCATTTTGAGGGCCTAAATGAAGGTTTTTCGAGATCGAGCTTCTAAACGATAGTTGAAGTAATAATTGATCCCCCTAAATTAATTTCCCTGACGATACCTTTCTAATGAGCTATCGTGTGCCACAAATAGAGATTGTATGTCAAAGTTACACCCTTAGGAAGTTGATACATCAAACTACCCAAAACGGGGTCCACAAAACTGTTGTCTTTTCATCTTCTAGGGTTAGGGTTTTGGAATTTCTTTATAATAAAAAATTCTTTGGAGCCTCATTTTAAAATTCATCTTATTTTGAATGCAAGTAGTCGTCACATCTCTTCTCATAGATAAGCTGCCACCATTCTAGTGAGTCTTTCACTCTGTATTTTTACAGTCTCTGTACATTTTTTTCATTAATAGAAATCGTGTATTATTGTATCTCTATGTTTATGGTTTCATATTTGATACATTTTTGTTATATTATTGGATATCCATGATTTCTCTATGTATTTATTTATTATATCTCCGCTCTCATTTCGTGTCAAAAAATAATCTGGATCATCAGTGGACTCAAAGATGAAATCCATTCCCAAGTTCTCATGGAACGTCTCTAGACATGGTTGGAAGCTACTTAACGAGCCAAGGAAGAACAACAAATTGTATCCTCCTATATCAAAAAACCCTCCTTTCCTCCTCACCCTAAACCCACCCATTATTCCCCTCATGTAACTCCCCTCAAGATCCAAAAATTAATCAAGGTTGAAATGGTTGAACGTCAACTCAAGGTTATTTGTTATAATTGGGATGACAAATATTTTCCCGAGTACAAGTGTAAGGAAAACAATATTATTATCGTTTTGACTGAGGATATTTCTTAAGAATATATTGTTTTTCCACCGATGGAGTAACTACCACCGCCATATAATATGACCCCACCCTCTGATCCAGTAGAATTTGACCTGGTGATTTCAGTTAATTCCCTCACTAGCTTCTATGGTCCCTAGACTCACAAATTAATTGGTTACATTAAATAGGAAATTCATCATCCTTGTGGAAAGTGGTAGCACCCATAATTTTATTCATCACTGCATTTCCCAAGAAGTCAATTGTTAAATCCTTACCACCAATAATTTTCAAATCATGATTGCCAATGGTGGTTCCATCAAATGTGGGGGATGATGTGAAAATGCATGACTCAAAATTTGTTAGTATCACCTAAAATAGAATATGTTTTCTATAGATATGGGTTGTTGTGACATTTTCCTCGGTGCCAAATGATTACACACTCTAGGCCCCATTCTCATGGATTTTAAGGACTTAACCATGTAGTTCCAACAAGAGGGAAAATAATATACATTCCAAGGCATCACAATAGGCTCCCCTGCGATCATCAGTTCCCATTACATGAAAAATATACTCAAAATAGGTCATTCGAACATTATATCCCAAATCCACTCCATTCATGTTCTTGAGAAACCTTTGTGCATCCTGACTGCCAATCTATCCTCTCCCTCCACCAAGTTGTTTTTACCACTGCCCAATAACTTTCCCCTTCACATGGAGTCCATGATCATTCCATCCCTCTCATCCCGAGAAATCTTCCTCCCAGTGTTGAGCCTTATCATCATCCATTTGACCAGAATAATGAAATTGAGAAAAATGTTCATGAATTGATAGAAGAAGGTGTTATATGTCCTAGTACTAGCCCCTATTCTTCCCCTATGGTCATGGTACTTGTTATCACTGAAATTTCGTTTGCACAGGGTGGCGAGAACTCCGCATCATCAAAAACAGAACTGGATTCATTCATGGCAGGATTAATTCCACAACATTGCAAAAGGGTCAGAAACCATACAAAATGATCAAAAATTGAAGGGCGCTTTACAGAACATGGGCGCGCACGCATGCGCGCGTAACAACATCATATAAGGCGCGCCTTCGTGCACGAGGTGCAGCTGTTGGGTGAAAAACCCACGCGCCTGCTAAACGATGCATTTATTGAAATTGGTTGGCCTCCCAACCACTAATGGATCAGCTCCCAAGTCGATTTGACACCAAATTCGAGCTCAATCCTCATGGTGGGATGGTCAAAGACCTAAATGTGCCCTAAAGAGCCCCTTTTCACATTCAAATGAGGCTTCATAATGACCCAATGCTAGGCTATAAAAAGCCATGAATAACCACCATTTTCTCAAGGAATTCTTTGTATTGTTATGCTACTGAGATTGCTAAGGACTCATTCTTTGGCAACAAACATTGTAGGCTGCATTTCATAAGCTATTCACCCCTCTCTTGAGTGAATAAGCTTGGAGTTCTTTCACCCACATTTCCATCTTTTCTTTGTAAGGAGAGCAATCAGTTGAGGGCCTCAAGAGCCTTCCATTGGAGAGGGAAGGGACCCAAGTCCTCTTTCTCCAAGTCCTCTTTCTCCATTGTGTATCTTTGGATTTCATCAATCAGATCAGCTAATACATTGGTGATATTGGTCCATTTACATTTGTTTTTTATTTTTCTCACATGCTCATAGTTTTAATTAGTTTTAATTTGATTTCTGTTTATAACTTAGTTGTTTCTCTTTCTAACCTTTTACCTTACAGCTGTCATGCCTAGCAGAGCCCAACTAGGCATGTAAGCACTCATAATTTGCTCACACAGTGACGAATTGGGTGCAAACAGCAACCTCAGGGCACAATTGAAGCAACACAAGAGGCACAAGACAAAATCTTCATGACAAGAAGGAGAAGCTTCTAAAGTTGATCCTTCTCAGCAAGCTTAGTTATGAGGGCAAATTCCTTTTTGTTTGCAGTGAGACCTGCAAAATATTAGGTGTGGGGGTAATGTTGGTCCCGCAATATGGTTAATTTAATGATGTTGATTACATCCTTTTTGGCCAATATTGTATGTTCATTTTCCTATTTTGAAGAGTTTTGAAGAGTTTTTGTATTAAATCTCCATGATTCATACCAGGTACGTATGATTGATGTTTTATGATGGTTTTGAGAATAGTTCAACATGTTTTAATGATTCCAGGAAACTAATTCATGTTTTGTGTGTCACAGGAAAAAATCGTAGGTCATTTTTTCATCCGGCACTCCATCTAGTACTCCATCCGGCACTCCATTGGGTACTCCATCCTGCTCTCCATCCAACTCTCTGTCCTGCACTAAAACCATGGGTGATTTGGCGGTTATCATATTGATGACTATCAATGGGAAAATTAGAGACATGGGTTTTGCTTGTGATCGTGGCCTCCAACTACTAAGCTTATGACAACTTGAATTGGGTTTTTATGTTGGGCGATTATTGGCTCACCTTGTTTCTAGAAGCCATCGATGATTAAGACACATTGAATGCAATTTGTTGTTTTTAGAGGAGGTTGACCCTCTCAGTGTTCGACCTCTCAGCTTGTAAAATCTATAAATACCACCTCAGTGGTAAGACAAATAGTTAGGAGAGAAAAAGGATAGTTCAGCTCTGTTTTTCCATTTTCAGACATATTTTGCTAAAACTGTGTAAAACTAAGTTTTTTGTTTTAATTTTGAAATTGTGTTGCTTGAGCTCATGATTTATCATTGAGGAGTAGCCACGACCTACTAGGGGGGCCACCAGTTGTCTGGGTGAATATTTATTCAATTAGTTTATGAATTCATACAATGTAATCGTCATTTCTTTTATTTCCTGTATATGAGTTGTTGTCCCTTGGGTATGGAAACAAGTGAAGATCAAGGAAGAAAAGGAAAATTAAAACTTTTCGGAAGACACAATGAGTGTTATTGGGTCGAAGTGAGAAAAAGAGAAGAAAATATGGAGCAAAGTTCGAGAAAGAAAGCGGTTGGATGAGGAGATCAAGAATGACAGATAAGAAAGGAAGAAGGATCATGGACAAGTCAGCCAGTGGAAAAAGCCATCGTTGGATGCTTTGGAGCACCGCGTGAGAAGAAAGGAAAGACAAGCTAGTGAAGCCTTAAAAACACGGGTCAAGTTGACCTAAGGTTTTGGTATCTAGGGTTTTTACACCTAGGTTTCAGCCTAAGGATGTCGTTGAAGTGATTGTAATATATAAATAAAGGTCATGAAGGCCTAGTTTGGGTTGGTACGATATTGCTGTCGATTTAGTGTTATTGTTGTGAAAGATTATTGTTGTGTGAGAGAAATAAGCACTGAGTGTGAGATACTTTTGGTATTGTAAGATCTTTAGCTGGGTGCGAAGATCAACCCTGCAACTGGGTGCACACTGAGGGGAGAGAAAGAGAGGAGAAGAGAAGAGATTTGATAGCTAAGAGTGCAAACAAGAACTGTATGCTTCATCTTAATATATTATAAAGCAAAGTTTTGTGGATGTATCCCTAGAGAGAGGGTGAACCATGTATATTTGGTGTTGTGTGTGATTGATATTCCGTCTCTATCATTTATATATTGTGATTGCATTTTTGTGTTAGTGATCCGGATTTTATGAGCAGAACGAAATGAATACAGATTATTAATGGGTTCTTAACACAAAAATAACAGAGATACAGTAAAACTGGTTTTCTATTAAATAACAAAATAAGCTGAAACTGTAAAAATGCAGCGGAAACAAGCTTGCTGGAATGGTGGCGGCTTATCTCTGAGAAGAGATGTGACGGCAGCGCACATTCGCAAGAAGATGATTACAATGAGGCTCGGAAGGCCTTTTTACAATA
>CBVK0100094938.1:0-21826 GCA_900067695.1 Picea abies | reverse complement strand
GGTTCAACCTCTTGACAACCTCTGCTGAGATTAGGTTCTTTTGGATACCATTTTCAATCATCAAATTTAGTGGGGTCCCCTTCACCCACATCTGTGAGTGGAAGAGGTGGTCCCCTTCTTCAAGCTCCTTTGGTTCCTTTGGATCGACTTTTTGTGGTAGCGACGATGACACTAGTTTATGCGTCGATGATCCATTTTCCCTTTTCTAATTTTGAATCAGAGTCCAAGTCAGTATTTTAACCCGAGTCTTTCGTCTTAGCCAACAATGGCTATTTGGAGCAACATTCATCCCTATTGTGCCAAGGGATTTTGTGGAATTGCCACCACTTTCGAGTGTCCTTCTTTGACTTTCCATTACCCTTCTTTGTTGGTGGCTTGGACTGGGGTTTCCTATGATTGGACATCCTTGCTCTGTTCTTTTCCCTAGGAGTTAGGGCCACCTTTTACATACTTCAGTTGTTACGGATTATCAAACCTAAACTCCTGCTTGTTCTGTTGCTTAAATTTCTGCTCTATTTTGACAACATATTGATAAGAAACTCCCAATGATGAGATGTCCAAAACCTCCATTTCAGCTTGGATGTACCTATGTAGAGCCCTATGATATTTTAGAACCAGATTCTTCTCGAAGTATTTGATACCCAACTTTGTGCGTAAGGTATGGAAGGTATTTGATAACTATGACAATGTTTGACCCCTCTCTTGATGCAGTGTGGTCCATCTCATGTACTGGTCATCATAGTTTGATGCAGTGTGGTCCATCTCATGTACTGGTCATCATAGTTTCCAATAGGGTAATATTGTTCCTTGAGGGAATAAAAAAAATCAACCAAAGTGGGTCATGGAAAATAAATTATAGACTCATCCTCGACATGTTTCTCACAGTAAGTTTGCCACCAATGTCTAACATGGGGAAGGGCCTTAGGACCGTGGAGGTTATTTTTTCACTGTTGGAAAATTTTTAGACAGATAAATAACCCTCTAGCAGAATTAACCACTTTTATAAAGTGTTGGCATCTATCCAACCTTCAAATAAATGAATATCAAGGTTAAATTGTACCTTTAAGGGCATTTCACCTCCAAAGTGACTGTTGGTTGAAGGTGCCTCCATTTCTATTGACAATCGTCGAAGGATCTAGGCAAGATTATCCATCATATCATTCCTATGTCACATGCGAGCCTCCTTGAGAAACAATTTGATAGGATCTTCTGCTCCATCGTCCCTCTTTTCTTTTGCCATGGGATGTTTCTTGGGTGGGTGAGAAAAATAATCTCAAGATCCAACTCTTTGTACCCTGACTTTGTCAGGGACATGTACTAAGAACAACATCTAGGAGACTGCTTTGATGCCACTGATCCATATTATTTTTAGAACGACATGAAGGAATAAATATAACATAGATATAACAAGGAAATACATAGATATATTGCAAAGAAAATAGTAATACATAAAGCTCAGATTCTATTAATGACTGTTTGGAATACAAAAGACTTAAAAGACAAAGCACAGAATATAGCTAGATTGGTGGTATCTTATCTGATTACAATGAGGCACTAAAGGCCATTTTTTAACATAAATCATAAATTATAAATACTTAAACATCCAAAACCCTAACCCCAGAAGATGAAACACCAAAAGGTTTGTGGGCCCCGACGGGGGTAGTTGATACATCAACTTCTTGAGGGCACAAATTTTGCATACGATCTCCATATGGGGCGCTCAGTATCCCATCGAAAATTTCTTGACAAGGAGTACACATTATGAATAGCCCATTAATCCCAACATGGATCTATAGAGCACTTCCAAGTCAAAAACATGTCGTTTAGGGCCTCAAAACAACCCCGAAAGTTTGGGACCTAAAAAACTGTATAACAACTGCCAATATGGAAACTGTAATTTGATCTAGTTGAATAGGTGGGAGGCCACTGATGTCCACTTGGATCAGTCCTACCCCCTTAGGAAGAAATGATATCCATTGCATCAAGTTCCTCCATCATATGGAGAAACTTCTGCTGAATATGACTCATGGTGAGCCACTTTCCCTGATGAAGAAACTACCTTGCTTTGATGACCCGATAGAGTTGGATGTTTTGTTGGTGGGTTCCCTTCGTCTTATTTTCCATGAACCAATAAACTGTCTCCTATTGAATGCAATCATGATTGAGTTATGTAGGGGCCAAATGCTTGACCATGTCTAAAGAGTCCAGGAGAGGTGGAAAATATGGTCGAAGCAATTCCACATTAAATACCGTGTGCAAGCCAAGGAAAGGAGGAATACTCAATTCAAAATAATTCTCACCCATAACCTTAGTGGTGGTGTAAGGCCCATATCAAAGTGGGCATAGCTTCTGATGGGGTCCTGTGAGGTGCTTTTGTTTTGAAAATGCAACCATACCTTATAACCCACCTAAAACTTGTGTGGTACATGTTATCCCTGATTTCTAGGGATAACTAAGGAAATTATGTCTTGAGGACCTCATGTTTTAGACATGGAGTACCAAGATACTGATGGTTGACAATGACCACTTACACAAACAGAGGCCCACCTCACCACCATAGATCTCACGTTCATCATGATGGTATCCGCCACATGAACTTGCTTCTGAAAGACGATTTGTCTTGCTCCAAGAGGTACAAGTCATGTATTGTGGTAAGTGTCACTTTAATATTTCATGTGTTTGAGTATGTTGCATCTAAATATTCTTTTGATTATAGAATGTTTGCTTGGAAATTATGCTCTTTTCCATGTTTCACATTAGTGGTTGACATTGCGCCCTAGTAAGTGGTCACCCTTAGGGATGGGTTTTCCATTGAGAGGTCTCCTTGACAAGTCATCATGCCACTCCCAATCATACTTATCATTTTTCATCACTTCACCCCTTGTTCATCTCCTTATCTTTTGGTATTTTCAGGTGTATTGACCCAAGAAGGGATTGTACCTCATTTCATGGGAAGAAGGGGCCGAAGGCCCAGAGGTTAGTAGCTCGAAAAAGATAAAATCCAATCATAAACCTTCTAGATGATTGCCTAAGGATCCTAAGGACAATGAAATGTATCTTATGAGAACCTGATATGACTTGTAAAAAATGACAATATAAAAATTCCAAGCAAGGTAGAGCGTGTGTGGGAAATGTTTTTCATGCTTAGGTAGAAGTCCCACACATTTTCTTCAACTTTGGGAAGCATAGTGTGACCATGGTAGAATCAAGGTGGGCAATGTTTTTCATGCTTAGTTATAAGCCCTACCTTGGCTTCAACCTGGAAACATCTAAAAAGAAAAAAAAAGGAAATAAATGGGATTGGAAAAAGGATGCATTGAAAATGAAGGTACTACACACCCTCTACAAAGGCACCATAAATGAGACAATAGAAACCCTTGTATGTCATGAACACCATGCCCAAAAGATTTAACACCCCACCCACTTCTCCACATGAATTAGATAGGTTTACACCTAGGAAACACTCCTTGAATTAAGGAATGATTCACCCAATAGGTCACTTTGTCAACCCTCCCATACCTAAACTTGGAAAATTTCATAGGGTCTTTGAGCACCTGTTTAATTTGATGAGGTAGTTTTTGATGTACATGCTTGAATGGATATTATATTAAATTTGATTTTACTTTCCATGATTCTTTGACTTGAGATCCTTGGAGGGTGCACTTATCTGTCTTTGGAGGACCTTGACTAGTGGACAATTTGGAGCAACAAGCCCAACTTGGCCCTTCACTGGGGCAAGAAGCCCATAGGTTGGATGCCATGTCCCACACATCGGATGATGATTGTAGCATGTGGAGGCAGGAGAGGACACCTAAGACAATGACACCTAGCCTTCTTCCATCCCAACTACCTGCTTGGGAGCTCTTATACCATGCTTCTAGGTTTGATGTCTTGCTTGGGGCTAGGGCATGTGGTGGTGAAGATGGATACTTGACATGTTTTGATGGAATACCCCTTGCATTGAGGAGGAGACTCTTGGCTTGAAGACACATGGCCTTTGGATTCCTAGTGCTACCTTCTCCAACCCCAACGAATTCCTATATGCGCCAAAACGTCACCCCTCAAGGGGATTATGTCATGCTTTTTAGGGGTTTTTTTGTGCAAAAATAATATTACTTTGTGAAGGGGAAAAATAAAGGGAAATGTCTCCCTTATTTTGTGGTTTATCCTTGTTAAGTGGACAAAAATTTTCTGAGAGTTTTGTATAAATAAGAATCATTTCATTTCATTTTAAATATAACTCTCCCATCTTTGAGAAGATACTTGGATGAAATTTGCACCCTCTTTCGGAAATTTGGATATCTCTCTCTTGTGCAAATGTATTTTGGTGTTTTCTCTTGGTATTGTGGAGCTGATGTTGTGCGCACCTCATGAAGGATTTTTATCTTTCTTATGAATGGACATTGCTTGGTGAACTAGGGTTTTATCTTGCATCTCTCTTGGAATTGGTAAGAAAAATCTGCAAGTTTCATGCAAGTTTCACTGAGGAGGTTAATACCTTGATCATCTATATGTTTGTCAATATATATATAGTTTATGGTGAGTATTTTTTCTATATATAGTTATATGATGTTTGCAGTTGCTACACTTGGATAACCAACCCTTGACACCTGCAGATGCATCAGTGTTAGTTCCACCAATGATGTAGTAGTAGCAACAACCTGCTCATTCAGTGTACTGCACATGAAAGTATGTATATATATAGTTTATTGTGATTTTTTTTCTTCTATATATAGTTATATGGTGTTTCTAGTTGCTACACTCGGATAAAAAACCCTTGACACCTATAGATGCATCAGTGTTTGTTTCCACCAATGATGTAGTAGTAGCAACAACCTACTCATTCAGTGTACTGCACATGCAAGTATGTTGGAGCGAGTAATTCATGAATAAAAATAATCCTTCCTAAAAAGGTTTGTCATATATTTTAGTCCATGTTCTAGATGATTTTAGTTTTAATGCACATGTGTTGCAAAATGAATGCTAACTTGATCTTATTTAACCAAGTATGTACTTCCACTTTGTTGGAATAGTTATATTGTGGGGTATGATTGTGTCCTTCATTTTGATGTTGTGAGAGTTGATATAGAGGTTCAATATCTAGATTTATATATTGCATGCTCTTTTAAGTGAACCTATAATGACTATCCAATTTCACCAATATAGACTTTTCCATAGGAACATGGGATTTTATAGACACCTTTCAATTTCCTAATATCTAATGAGTCCTTCACTGAGTCTACCAAGATTCTAATGGTGTTCGTAGGAGTAAAGGCTATCATGATGTTCCTACTTCTTACTATTTTTTCAATTTGATTTATGATAACTTTGATATATGGAAATGTGAGTTTTGGGATATCCACCTTCCTATGTAAGTGTCATATGTTCAATGATTTCTGGATTGCCTTGCCAATATTCCAATCATTGTAACCATTCATTCAAAAGGCCATTCTAATATTATCTTGTTCATAGTTCAAGTGTTTTTCATATGAGATTCTTGTGGCCCTTGTAGCAAGGGTGTAAATGATGATTACTTTTTGATATAGGTGGTGATGATAGTCTACATGAAGGTAGATCTGTGTGTGTGAATTCCTCATGTATACTTGATACCTAAGTCTTCCATTTCCCTTCTTTCTCAGAATTACATCCAAAAATTGAAGTTGGTTGTCCCTTTCTATCTCAATGGTGAATTGAAAGTGCTATGAGAGGCTATTGATGTGATCAAATAATCCTTCAATATCTTCTATATCATGTCCCCTTTTGGTGAAGATATCATATACATATCATTTCCACACTCCTAGAGTAACTAGAAAGGATTTTAAATACCTTACTTCAAATTTCTCTGTGTACATGTTTGCAACTATGAGTGATAGTGGGGATCCTATTGCTACACCATGAATTTTCTCATAGATATTTACTTTGTAGCTTAAATACGTTGACTTAAGGAATATCTTCACAAATTTAGCAGTTTCTATATCTGTGATGTATTCTATGACATTAATGGCATGATCCATTAGGACCAAGTTGGTGTAGATAGACACTATTTCAAAGCTTACTATAATTTGATCATCTTATACATTTTGTCTTTTGATACATTTACAAAGGATGATGAGTCCTTTAAAAAAGACTATCTATTGCCAGAGGGGAGGACATGAGTAACTTGGCAAGAATGTTTTCTAGAGAGTATGTCAGAGATCCTATCATGTTTACAATTGGTATTAAGGGGAAACCATAGTTATGAATCTTAGGTGCACCATATATCAAAGGCATGATGTATTATTTGGAGTGACCTTCTTCTTAATTGAGTCATCAAGAGATGAACACTTGATCATTGTGTACACTACACACATTAGTTTGTTCCAAGGGTCTTTATTGATTACTCTATAATTTATGAATGTGAGGTGATCCATTAATTTGTTATGGTAATCTAATTCATCCATTATGATAATAGTTTTCCTCTTGTTATCCTTGAGTATGTTAATGTGTTTATTATTTATCAAATCCCATAGAGATTTTCTCTCATCCTTAGAAAAGTTTATTTTGGTGGTTTAGAGTATCTTATCAGTGTGACCATGTGTTCCTACCTAATAGCTTCAATGTTTTTTATTTTTTTTTGGATATGGGGGAAGATTTAATGTTTCAGACCAACTCTTCCACAAGTATCTTGTTTGGGACTACCACACAAATCAACCCTTTCTCTAAATCATTGTGTGCTAGTGTGTCCAACGTCACCTTTGATAAATTCACCACAGTGTTATTCTTATTCTTTGGAAATCTCACTAATATACTAATATTCTTCGTGTGCTTTAGAATTTTAAGTTTCAAGTGGAGTTTTTCCAACTATTCAACTAATTTCACAAGATCACCATGAATTCATCTTACTATTTTTTCTATTAGCATTGCACTTAGCATGGTGAATGCAGCTTCATTCATTTGTTGAGAAGATGTTTACACTTTGCAAAGTTGGGCATGAAACCATTATCAATACATTGTTTTAAGAAGTCTAGGTCTATTATTAATTTCTCCCTCCTTGTTCTCAACCTCTTCAAAAACATTTCATATTCCATTGTATCCCTTCCATGGCAAGATTCAATCATTGAATTCCAATAATTCATTATCATGGGTGTAATATTAAAAAAAAGAGGAAACTTAAATTGAGGTATTTAAACTCAACGTTTCACAATTCAAAAATATGAGTCCATATTTAGGGGATGATCAATGTTGGAGATTGAGATGAGGAGAAATGAGGAAGAGACAAGCCAATGTGATTGTCCTCTTCTCCCTTGAAATATTTGGTCGCAAAATGATGAATCATGATATATTGATAATTTTCCTTGCACCAATTACCTAGCACCTAATTCAAAGGAATTTCATGTTATACAATGCAATCCCCAACCTCAAATCATGTATCACAAAGAAACCTTAAAAAAAAAATAGAAAAGGAACCATCATTTGTGAGTGACAACAATATCCAATTTATTATCGCCATCGAAGTGAATATTGAAGAAACCCCTATCATTAAGATCAAAGTGTACATCATGTTTCATTACACTTTGGGGACTATTGTCACCCATTTTATTATGACCAAGTTGATATAATGATTACATTAATTTTCCCACTTGTCCATTAAGAATTACCTACTGATGTAGTCTTTGATGGTTCTCTTTAACCAAATAATTCCAATAAGTCTCAAGGCAACTTGGTCATAATCAAATTTGAGTGAAAATATCAAGTCAACATGTCTTATTGTGAGAAATCTACCCTTACAGTTATTTTTTTTCAAGTATTTCTAAAATATGATGGAAAACGTTGATGTTTGTAGCATCAAACAGGTATTTCCACATAGGTCTAAGTGTTTAGATGTGTGGAAGTCATAGAAAGCCTTCAAATTTGTGACTTTACTTCAATTAAAGGAATTATTAAAGTAAAGTGATTTTATTAGTGAGTTGAGTTTTATTTAAAGAAATGATTTAATAGAATTATTTAATTAAATAATAGCCAAGTGAGGTGATAAGTAATATCAATCGGTCAATCACATTGAAGATTAGGGTTAGGTTATAACTCAATCTTATAAAAGCAAGGCTAGGGTGAAGGAGAAGATACAATTGATAATGAAGGATTGTGATTCAAGGAGATCTTGAATATGTGGAGAATGATTTCCATCTAGAGATCGGGTCAGGGAGAAGACATAAAAGAGGTAGTCACAAGTGGGTTTCAGCTAATTAGAACCGCAGTAGTAGGGTCGTTTTGTACAAATTTATGTAAATTATTTAAGGATGTGTACATGTGATGCAGGAGCATCGTCAGAGAGCATGCGTGGCAGGACAACTCAGTGCCTGGGAATCATTTCAGAATCTTAAAACGCTAACAGTTATTGCAAATCTTTTGGAGCTGATTGAAAAATAGAAGAAGATCAAATGCTTGGAAGATGAATGATCACGAGTGATCTGGGAGTTTCACCCCTAGTCTTGAATGTAACTAAACTTAGGTATGTAATGGTATTTGATCTCAATGTGTTTCAATTTATCGTGAAACACAGGTATTTGTCTCATGAAGCTACAATCATCAACAGTTAGCACAAATTTCCACCCTCCAATTGAGCTGATGTCACTGTTATTTCAGTGATGAAAAAATGGCTAATTAGAGTAAAGCCCCAAATTGTCACGTGCTAAACCCCTCTCCATTTGGGGTAGTACTTGCTGAAGAATTTTGAGGTTCCTAAGGGTGCCCAACAGGTCTGTCTTTGACCTCTTGTTGGGCATTGTTTTCAAGGGTTTTCAAATCTGTTTTAGGAGTGTTTTAGGACAGCCACCAAGTCTGAAAATTCTGCCCACTGAATCTTCCCTGTTTTAGGACAGCCACCAAGTCTGAAAATTCTGCCCACTGAATCTTCCCTTAAGCTTGTGATTTTATGCTCTCTTGATGCCTCTTTGTGAAGGGTTTAATTAGGATAGTTTGTTGTCGAAGTTAGCTCTTACACATGCATCTTAGCATAAAATACTCCTCTAGGATCTTTACACCTACTTGCAGAAATAAAAGAATGCAAACCACAAGATCTTTACACTAGTATTTTTAGTCAACATGACCCTGGAAGAACACCCATGGGAAAAACCAGTTGGAAGAGAAATTTTATTATGGAGATCTCAAGCTAAACTAGCAACAAGGAAAAATAACAAAGGAACCTGATGCAATAGCCAACTCCTTCTTGAGCTTGGTTTTGGAGTTCCTTGGGAAATGCGCCCTCCTTGGGATTTGCACCCCTCTAGGATGAATGTGTCCCTTGCTTGCTTTGCTTGCTAGCTTTGGAGAACGCACCCAAGACTCTTGTACACCCTTTGCCTTAGCTTGTGTGCCCTTTGCCTCCTCTCACATCTCCCAACTTGTTTCTTCAAGTGCGCCCCTTCCTCTTCTCAAGGAATGCGCTCCTCAAGCTCTAGTGCACCCTTTCCTCTCACAAATGCACCCACAATCAAGTAAACAAGCTTCCTTGCCTCCTTGCACCCTCTCCTCTCAAGAGTGTGCCCTTCTTCTCCAAACCCCAAAAATATTCTCTTCTCCTCTCCTCTCTTCACTCTAATCTCCAAGTGAACAATGAATGCCCTTTTGCCTCTCCTCTCTTCACTCTAATCTCCAAGTGAACAATGAATGCCCTTTTGCCTCCTTTCTCTCCTTTAGCCTCATCCTTAGGCTAACCTGGGAAACCAATGGCCAAGATTAGATCTGGGCCAAAACCCAAGATCAAGGGTTGAAATTCATTCTCCCCTTTATCTTAAGTTTCGTAAGTTACTTTTCCATTAATGACTTTATAAAGTCAATGTGACTTTATAACTTAAAGTACTTTGACATTAATGATGTTATAAAGTCAAATTAACTTTATAACATTAAGTAAAGTAGTGAGGGTCAAATATTTCCCCCTTAGAGTTAGACACTCAATAGCTCAAGGGGACCACTTTCAAAGGTACCCAAAACTCAACACTCCCTCTTACCGAGGAAAGTGTTACTCACCACTCACAACATGTCCCTGAAGTAGACTTCCTTGCCCCTTGACAAGGACTTCATGAGAATGTCTGCAACCTTCTCATAAGTAGTGGGCTCGGAATCCGTAAAGCTCGTCACCATGGCCAAGTAGGACCCAAACCTCTTTGGCGCTCTACTCTCTCTCATCAACCTCTAAGGCTCTCTAACATACTCCTTGGCTTCCTTCAGGGTCTCCTGAAACCATCTCAATTTCTTCTTCCCTTAACTAACCTCTGATGGAGTAGTCTCCTCATGCCCCTGAATCTCATCCACGGATCTCTACTGAGTAGTCTGTGAAAATGAATCACCTGCACCAATTGTCTGTATATCAGGCAACTGTGAACCTGAAGTTGTATCGGGTGGACCAGTCACCCCTAAACTCGATGTACTCGACACCTAAGGTTGTGTCCCCTACGATGCATCACTTTGTATCTATGGGACCTCCTTAACACTATCTCTCAACTCAAGAGATCTCTTGAATGCTTTGTCCTCCTTGAATCTGACATCTCTCCTCACCACCACTCTCCTCAATGCTGGAATGTAAATCCGGTAGGCCTTAGAGACCTCTAAATATCCAACTAGAATCCCCTTCTCTGTTATGGGATCTAACTTTTTCCTCTTCTCAAAGGGGACATGAAAGAACGTCAAACTCACAAATATGCGTAGGTGCTCAACATTAGGCCTACTCCCAGTGAAGCCTCCTTAGGAGTCTTCCTCGCCAAAGCTCTATGGAGACTCATGGTCCGCAGATACAAAGGCACCCATAAATAAGACACTACGGTACCTTGTATGTCAAGAACCCCATGTCCAAAAGTCTTTCCCCCCATCCACTTCAACTTCTCCACATGACTTAGAGGGGAGTCCACCTGGGAAGCACTCCTTGACTTAGGGGATGATTCTCCCAATAGGTCACTTTGTCAACCCTCCCATACCTAAACTTGGAAAATTGCATAGTGTCTTTGAGCACCTATTTAATTTGATGAGGTATTTTTTAATGTACATGCTTGAATTAAATATGATTTAACTTTCCATTATTCTTTGAATTGAGATCCTTGGAGGGTGCACTTGTCTATCTTTGCAGGACCTTGACTGGTGGATGATTTGGACGAACAGACCTAGCTTGGGCCTTCATTAGGGAAAGAAGACTAGAAGTTGGATACTGTAGCACACACACCAGATGATGATGATAGCCTTTGGAGGCTTGAGAGATACCTTAGATGACCTCTCCTAGCCCTTCAACACCCTAACGATTTTCCTTTGGAGGCTAGAGAACTACATCTTGGGGCTTGATGTCTTGTTGGGGATAGGGTTTAGTGGTGGTGGCGTTGACTTGATTAACACTTGGAAATTTTTTATGAGGATAAGTCTTAGCTTGATGGATGAGGCCCTAACATACAAGGAGGAGGCCTTTGGAGGCCCAATGTTTCATCCCCAAGATCAACGACTTGATCCAAGTGCCAAAACATTGCCTTACAAGGGTGACGTCCTGCTTTTTTAGGGCTTTCTTATGTGAAAATTAAATTTTAAATTTGTAAAGGGGAAAAATAAAGGGAAATGTCTATATTATTTTGTGTTTTACCCTTATTAAGTCAACATATACTTTTTAAAAGTTTTGTATAAATAAGAATCATTTCATATCATTTTAGATCATAACTATCCCATTTGGAGAACGATACTTGGCTAAAATTTGCACCCTCTTTGGGAAATTTGGATTTTTCTCTTGTATGAAAATGTATTTGGGTGATTTATCTGGGTGTATTGTGTATCTAAGGTGGTGCACACCTCTTGGAGACTTCTTCTCTTGATTATGAATGGACATTGCTTGGTGAACTAGGGTTTTATATTGCATCTCTCTTGGAATTGGTAAGAAAAATATGCAATTTATTAGGTATTCTTGCTTATTTCATAATGTTATTGGTTGAAACCCTGTGAGTAGTATAAGTGCATACACCCTCCATCAAGCTTCATTTCATTTCTAGTTGATAAGTCATTCTTGGACAAGGTTGCTAGGAGGAGTACAAGAGTGTACACCCTCCTAGATTTATCTAAGTTTGATTTGCATGCCCGATGGAGTAAAAGGGATTACACCCTAGAGGTATTTTGGATCTAACTCTTACATCCAAGACTCCATTTACCCAATATTTTAAAGGCACAAATTTGAATTTTGCATTGGAGAAACAAAATTGCTTGCATTGGGTAACGTGATTTTACGAGATTTTGAAATTGTTTGAAGTGGAATCAATTCTATGCTCTAATAACTTTCTTGAGCCACTAGGGAATCTTATTTTTGCAAGTATATATTATTACTTTCATAACTTTAAGTTACAACCATTAGGGCTGCAAAAAACTATTCTATGTCTTTGAATTTAACTTGCATTTCAACCATGGAAATTTGCTAGTAAGCCATTACTATCATTCTACTGCTAATTGGTGAACTTTTGGTTGGATTACTTGCTTGTTCTCGTGGTTGAAACTTGATGCTTTAGAAATTATTTTCTACAGCCATTTGTCCATTACAAACATACTCTGAAAAAAATCATACAACATCCCTCTAATACCACTAAAGTTTGTGCTAAAGTATTGGGAATTAATCTATATGTTTTGTGATTCATCTGTCAATAAATATTTGATGCTTTGAGTGGTTAAAATTGTGTAATTATCTCTATGATTTGATGATATATACTCTTGTTTACTACTATAGTTTGGGACAACAAGCTTAACTTTCTTGTCCAATTAATCTTTGAGCTTGTATACTTGTCTCTTCTTGTGTCTTAGGCAGGTACAACTATCTTCCACATGTACTCAAGCACTTGGGAATCATTAACCATCTCTAAGAATTTTTTCCAAGTCATTCTCCACTTATTATTTTGAACTAAAGGGGTATCACTTCCATAACCTCAATTTCCATCTCATTTCCCCCTAGGGTCACTCGAGATTACCCACTTGTGTTGGATTTCTCCTTCACTAAAGCAAGGGGAGGGTTTATCTAAGGTGATAGTGGGTATACTCTCCCACTATTATCACCATCTTGTGGATTGGGTCAGGATTTTCCCCACTTCAATGGGGGCCAATGGTTGGAACCCTAAGCACACATGAAATGGGTTGTGTCCAATAGAGTTGTGAAGGGATATTTTGAAGCTATGTTGAACAAAAGTAATGATTTCATGCCATGTGAATGGATGTTTGGAATTGTACATCCTCAAGACATGGATAATCATCCTATTGACTACCTATATTCGTCCATCTATCTTTGGGTGGAAGGTAGTTGATTTGGTCAACTTGGTGTACATCATCGATCATAGGTTGGACCAAAAAGTGCTCAAGAACCTACTGTCTCAATCTGAGATAATTCTTCGCAGGAGACCAAAATGAACCCAAACATTTTCAAAGAAGAGCTTGGTGGTGGCCTCGAATGTGACAATCTTCTTGTAGGGTGCCAAAACTACCATCTTAGAGAATTGATCAATGACCATGAAGACACAGTCATTTCCATGCTTGGTTGAAGGAAGATCAGACCTGTAATCCATGGAGATGGACTCCCAAGGCCTATTCAGAGTAGGCATATGGGTGTATAGCCTCTATTTCTTGATGGTAGGCTTGGAAATGGCGTAGACAGTGCAAGATCTAATGTACTTGCAAACATCTTGTCGAAGCTTCGACCAATAAAAATGATTTTGCAGTATTGCCACTATTTTTTCTACACCAAAATGTACTACTGCTTGACTATAGTGAGCTTCCCAAATCACCTTTGCAAGCTCAGTTGAAGGAACACACAGATATCTTAGATGACATAGCAATCCATCCTGGAGATGAAAGTATGGAACTATTTTTCTTGCACTCAATGTCTAATAGGAAGCAACAAATTCAGAGTCATTATTGTATAATTGTGGCCACATAGACCTCTCATGCCCATAAGAGTTAAGAACTATGGTTAGTGCCACAAACGGGGGTCAACTAAGACAATCTGTGACTTGGTTGGTGCTTCCTTTATTTTACTTGATGTTCAAGTGGAATTACTGTAGCTACATGGACCACTTCTGATGGTGGTCATTCTATAATTTTCCTTGTGTTTGCATGAATTGCAGAGGCCTGTGATCAATGTGGATGATTGTTTCCTTACCTAGAATGTAATGCTTCCACTGTCGACATGCCTGCACAATGGAGTACATCTCTTTGTCGTAGGTGGAGTATCTGCAAACAAGATCAGATAGTGTTTCACTGTGATAGGATATCGGAGGCCCATGAAGAGTGAGGAATGCATTGATAGGATAATATAAAGCATCTGCCCCAATGTCAAATGGTTGTTGCGGGTCTGACAGAATAAGGATTGGTGCTGAGCAGAGGCAGAATTTCAAATCCTTGAATTATTTTATGTTGGGACACAACCCACATAAACTTAACCTTCACTCCACACTTAGTCACCTAGATTAGGGCCTAAGTGATATGAGAGTACCCCAACACAAACCAATAGTAGAAGTTGGTGAGGCCTAGGAACCTACAGAACTCAATCCTTGTCTTCGGGGATGGCCAATCGTGGATGACTTGGATCTTGCCTAGATCCACATGCACACTCTGCTCTTCCACGATGTATCTGAAATATTGGATTCTCAACATGTCGAAGGAACACTTCTCCAAATTGGGATATAACTTGTGCTGTCGTAGGGTGACCAAGACCTGCTAAATATTCTTCAAATGTTCCTCCCAAGTTTTCTTGAAGATGAGGATGTCATCCATATATACGATAACAAATGAGTTTGTGAATGGCCACAATATTTCATTCATCATCGGTATGAATGTGGTTGGGGCATTAGTCAATCTGAAAGGCATGACCAACCAATCAAAGATACCCTCTTTATACTTGAAGGTTGTCTTCCATACATCAATTTGTTCAATCGACATCTGGTGGTAGCCTGACTTCAGATCAATCTTACTGAAAAACTTGACTCCCTTGAGTTGATCGAGAAGATCATCAATCGACGAGATTGGGTACCAGTTAATTACTGTGATCTTGTTCGGGGCTCTGCAATCAATACAAAGTCATCATGACCTATCTTTCTTTTGTACCAAAATAATTGGGATTCCGCAAGGTAAGGATCTTGGCTTGATTTGGCCCTTCATAATTAGCTATTGGATTTGGTGTTTTATTTCTTCATTCTCCATAACATAATGCTTATACATAGGGCCATTAGGAAGAGGATCACTGAGTGTCAAATCAATTGAGTTCTTTACCTGACAGTGGATAGGCACCTCAATATGCGAGGCAAATATGCCTTTGTGTTTTTCTGCTATCTTTTCCACCTATTGTTTCTAGGTAGAGAGATCCCGTGTAGAGGTTTTTGCGGTTGTAGTGACCTTCTGTTCACCTTTCGACCGAACCATATATAGGAAAAATATCTCAGTCTGACCTTGTAAATGTATATTGTAATTTCATAGTAAATATGGGTTGTTCATTATAAAGACGTGGATATGAAGGTAGAAGTTATGTTAGGTTTTTTGGCTCTAGAAGGAAACCCTATTTTATGAGGGAATTATATTGTGGCTATGTATCATTGTGAATATTGTATTCTGAGAGAAGAGACTATGAGAGAAACAAGAGGAAGTTACAACATGTGTGTTGTATATTGTATCCCTTTATTTTTTTGGATAATAAAAAGGAAGGACCTGGCAATTTCTCTTGTGGACGTATCCCACACTGGGTGAACCACGTATATTCATGTCGCTATTGTATTGTGTATCTTTTATGTTTTATTTCCACATTTATTTTATTTCCGCATTTGTTTATTTTATTGCTCTATGATCCTATTTTTCTAACAATTTCCTCATCCTTTTTAGTATACCAACTCTCTTTCATATATTTGTGAGTAATATTGAAAAGGGGAAAAAATGTAATTTTTATAATTCATTAGAAGGTGTTTTCTTCCTTGTATAACGAAGTTAAATATGCATGTTGTTGCAATGACAAGGGTTCCAAGTTATATGTTATACTAGATACTTAGGAGAACCATGTCGAAATGGGAGATCATGTACAATTGGTCACAGAAGACTAGAAACTCGAGAGAAGAGCCTCCAATTGATGAACATAACTAGAAACCTCAAGTGTTCCTTAGGAAACTCCATGTTTCTTTACCTAACCACTTCACCCTTGTAATATCTTTGGGAATCCCTTGATCTTGTTCCTCTTGGATAAACTTCTCTCTAATCATATTTTGGTCATATTTGGATCCAGTATTCAAAATCAAGCCTTATTTTATTTCCAAACACCATCCAGAGTTGCTTTCTATTTATTCCATTTCTATTATAAGGTATGAAGGTTATTATTTTTTATTATTTCTCTATCGAAACCCTAATATATGGTTATAACCTTGATCCATATCGAGAACCTTGACCATTGGACACGAGAAATATGACCCCTTTGTGCAATTTATTACCTTTAGGGGTTGAATTCATTGGTCCACCTTAAGACATTTATGAGACCCACTGGCCACAAGCTTTGTGGGGTCACCTTTATATTGAGATATATATTTTTATTTTAAGTACAAATAATTCTTGAAATACATTATCCATGAAACAATTGGATGATCTCTATCGGACTTTTCCTATCGGAAGGATGGTTCATCGTGCTTATTTGTTTTTTCCAAAAAACTGAAGCTCGAAGATCTATCGGGCTCCACTCATCGGGTTATTCCCATCAAATAATGAAATTTTTCTTATAATTGATTTCTTCCAAAGCCCAAAACATGATAAGATATCATAATGACCTCTTCAAACAATTACCATCGGATCTTCAGGCTATTAGGTTATTTCACATGAAAGGTTTCTTAATCTATCTAACCATTGGATTCTGAAGCCGCTTAGATTTTCTCTATCTGGTTTTCCCTTCATGATTTCTATGTTAGCATACCAAGATAGAATCAAACTAGATATTGACACATCAAAACCACCAACAATAGTAGTATTGGGAGGTAAAGATCCAATAGTCCTTAAATAATAAAATCAATGGTTGCAATCCATCCCATCCCCCATAAATTTATCAACAGTTAATGTGTTGGGGGTGTTTAAAACATGGATGTTGTGGTATTTAAAAAGTACAACGTGGAAACTAACTATTGGGTCTTACCCCCTGATGATTTTCAAAACTTCCAAGGGATCCCCTTGGAAACCACTCATGTGACATTTAATTGATCCAGTTACTTGGGAAATTAGGACATTACGCCACTGGGATATTTTAACCACTAGGAAACCAATAAATTGGGCCACCGAGAAACTCTTACTGGTGGCACATTTAAATACAGAACTTGGTTGGGCCACCGAACATCAAAATAGAAAACCACTGGGAAACTCTTGATGATGGCACATTTCAATATAGAATCTGTGTGGGCCACCGAAAATAGATGATCATCGGGCCACCCAGCTAACTGGCCACTAGGGAAGATACTCCTTAGGATTTTGTTGTTTCCATTTGGATTCTGGTCTGGTTGATATATGTTTGAATAATGGTAACATCAACCAAACATGTCAACTAATGGTTATGTTAATCGTCCATCAGTAGGCAACTCAAGAGACAAGTAAGAAGACATGTGACACATGGCATGTGATGTGTTTGTTTATATGTCCTATTTGAAATGGAATTAGGAACTCCCTAACCCATAGAACATGAGGATTTTATATTTATAATTAAATTATCTTAATTATGATTTGTGTAGGATTAAACCACAATCCAAGACCTAATAGCTAATTGAAAAAGAGAGAGAGGAGAGAGAAAAATAGAATAAATCTTCACACATAAGAGACTAAGAAACCAAATATATTCATATTGTATTAATCCTTGATAATGAGTAAAATATATAGGACTCTCCACATGAGGAGTAATGTGCATTAGGTTGGGATTTCCATGTGCATGCTCAAGTAAAAAAGTAACTTCTCCTAATAGCAACAATTAACTAAAGTCAAAAGTTGATAATAATAATAATAAAAGGTCAAAAATATAGGTGTAAACTTAGTGACAACTCTTCATGAAGTCAACATGAATTCCATAATAGAAAAAATCTCCTAGAATAAGACTAGAGTTCAGGAATGGAACTAAAGTCCTAACTGAATGAGAATTTGCTAATTATGGAAAGTCACTACATAAGTGAAGTGAGTTAACTCCAAGTATTATATGGGTAATGTGCACTTCCCTAGGAGTTTAATATTCTTACTAAAGTGCACTCTATAGCCATGAAATAGTAAATATCTCCTAAAATTAAGGAAATAGGAATTATCTCCTAAAAAATAGGAATTTTCCTAATGGTGGCTAAAATATAGGAATTGGTCTAATGGTAGCTAACAAATAGGAATTATCCTAATGGTGGTTTATGAGCCCATGGTTTTGGAAACCTGTGGTATTTTCCCATGGTATTACATATAGGAATCCACCAGCTAAAAATAGACCTTCTATAAATAGACATGTTATAAATAGTAGTCCTCCTAAATAGTAGGGAAAATGGAAAAAATGAGTATGTCACTGAGTACGTAGTTGAGCATGTACCCCAACACCCCCCTCTGAAACACAACCAGGGTGTGCATAATGATGATTCCCTGCAATATGAAGCCATGTTAGGTACTCATGTACAAGTATAGATGCATAAAAACTAAACAAAAGTGAGGTAAAGAGGGAAAACCCAATGGGAACAACCCCCCCCCGCCCCCTCAAAATATGTTGCTAACAAGAAAATAATGCTAACATGTTAAGATATTAAGCTAATTTATCCCTCACTCCTAGAATTCCCCTCAATGAGGCAAGATTTTGTTTGGTGAAAGGGTTTGTGAATATGTCTGCCACCTACTTTGAAGATGGATAGAACTACATATCAATGAGTCCATCCTGAATCTATCCTCTAATAAAGTGAATATGAACCTCAATGTGCTTGGTCCACTGCCTTTGAAATGGATTTATACAAAACTTGAGATTACTCTGATTATCACAACATATAACCATCGGATGATGAAAATGAACTCCCAACTTTGTAAGAAAGTGCTGCAACCAAATATCCTGAGTAGTAACATTCATTGCACCCATGTAATCTACCTTTGTTGATGATAAAGAAATTGTTGATTGCTTATTACTTGAATAACATATAGGTCTTGATCCAAGGTAAAGGACATAACTTGAAGTGGACTTGCGATCAATGCCATCTCCTACCTAATCTAAGTTTGTGTAACCAACAAGATCCAAGGAAGATCCCACTGCATAGTGTATACCAAAACTGGTAGTCCCCTTGACATATGTGAAAATCCTCTTTCGTGCCTTCCAGTGAATCTCACGAGGCTCCTGCATGTACTTGGAAACTGATCCAACTACATAAGAGATGTTTGGTCAAGAGTGTGTAAGGTAGAGAAGACTCCCCACCAACTGTCGATATCTATTACAATCAACCAAAGGTGATGTGCCAACATCCTCTAGTCTAACCCTTGACTGAAAGGGTGTTGGAGTTGGCTTGCAATCTGTCATATAAAACCTATCAAGTATATCTATGTCATACTTGGACTGAGACATCTTGATTCTTGAATCATTCTGGTTGATTTCAATACCAAGAAAGTAATGTAACAGTTCCATATCTGTCATAGAAAACCTTTCATGCAAAGCGGTCTTCACTGCAACAATGGAGGAGGTTGAGCTCCTTGTGATGAGTAAATCATTTACATATAGAAATATTAGTAGAATTGAATCTGTGTTCCTCATCATATACACATTAGGTTCTGATATACATCTAAGAAAACCTCTAGAGAGAAGATAAGAGTCTATTTTAGCATACTATGCTCGAGGTGCTTGTGTAAGTCCATACAATGACTTCCTCAACGTGCAAACTAATGATGGATCCTGAACATATCCCTCTGGATGCTCCATGCATATCTCCTCATTAATATATCCATGTAAGAATTCATTCTTCACATCCATATGGTGTACCTCCCACTTTCTAGCTACTATAATAGCTAGAGCTAACCAAATGGAATCAATCTTGGCAATCGATGAAAAAGTCTCATCATAGTCAATGCCTTGTACCTGTAAGAAACTTTTAGCTACTAATTGAGCCTTATACTTTGTAATGTATCCATCCGCAACCCTCTTTGTCTTGAAAATACACTTACATCCAACAAGCTTCCTATTGGAAGGTAGATGAACCAACACCCATGTGTTGTTCTCTATCATGGAATTGTACTCATCTTTCATAGCTTCCTCCCAATGGTGGTTTCCTTTAGCCTCTGCATACGAATGAGGACCTGAAACAAGTACCATATAACAATAAATAGGAAGAAATGGCTCTATGGTACTAAAATCTTGTGGAGGCTCCACAAACTAAGATATGGTTCTCCGTGGATCGACATGATCACCCACTAAATCACTTGTTGTCTGAAGAGTATGTTGTACCCATTGTGGTTGATTCTTTGGACCTGCAACTTCTTGCTGCTGATAAAAAATATCATATTTCTTATATTTAGATATATGATCAGAAATATGATCGAAAAAAGTCTCACAAAGTTCCGCAACTAGTGGTGGTGGAGATAGAGGTGTGGAATATTCCATAAGTACCTGTGAAGGACCCTCTTAAAACGTAACACTCCTTTGAATGAATAATTTATATGAAGTAGTATCTAATAACATATATCCCTTCACTCCCTCTATATATCCAACAAAAATACACTCCTTACTATGAGCTTCCATAGCTTTCCTCCTATCCGAAGGGTTCCTAGCCCATGCATGGGAACCAAAAATTCTGAAGTGAGTGACTTCCAATTTCTTCCCACTCCAAGCCTCATATGAATTGACTACCTTGATTGATTTATGAGGAACACTAATATGAATGTAGGCTGCATAGTTGATAGCTTCATCCCATAACTTTGGAGGTAGTGCTCTATCCTGCAACATACAATTGACCATCTCTTTCAATATCATGTTCTTTCTCTTCGCTACCCCATTCTGTTGTGGAGTATATGGAACTGTGTGTTGCAACTCTACACTTGAGTCTGAACAAATATGCTCAACATCCTTATTCACATACTCTCCTTCATTTTCTATACGAAGCTTCTTAATCCTCTTCCTTGTTTGGTTCTCAACTAGATTTTAATCTGAGAAAGTAGACCCATGTATATCTCTAAAAATCATCAATGAAAGTAAGAAAATACTTAGATTTACTGATCAATGGGTGTGGGAAAGGACCTGTAATGTCATTGTGAACCAACTCTAGAAGCAATGATTCCCTCCATGCTTTACTTGTGTTTAACTACTCCTCATGATGTTTTTCTAGTATGCAGCCCTGTCAAACTCCATGTTGTTCCAGAGTCTGTACTTAAGGATTTTAAAAGTACAGTGTCTAGGCATCCGAAAGTTAGTAAGGTGTCAAAAGGGAGGAGAGTATAACTTTGGGAAAGGAAGCTAGGGTTGATTTCTAGGTTGTCGCTGTCTAGCTTCCAACTGTTCCTAGATGTTTATATCCCGTTCGATTGCAGCCCATGAATGTTCAAGTTCTACCCGGGTGGTGGCTGTTTTAAGTATAGTATCAAAAAGATTTAAAGAGATATGGGTTTGGTTTGATAAACTGGGTTCAATATTAGGTTGTCTTACAACGGGAATAGTCATAGAGGAACACAAAATTTAAAAGAAATCTAAAGGTTTTTTATGCTGTATCAATTTGATCTTATAAAGAGAACTTTGAAATTAATGTTAAAGACAAAATGCAAACCAAAGGCCTTTTTCCGTAACTGTGTTATATTTGAAATAGAAAGTGTGTGAAATATGAGAAAAACATTTAGCTGTTTATAAAGTAAGGCT
>CBVK0100094929.1:24756-39538 GCA_900067695.1 Picea abies | reverse complement strand
AAGTGCATCAACCATGCACCAACCTGTAATCAACCTATACCATAAACAAGTGCATCCAACCATGTGCCAAGTATGTACCAATCATGTGTCGACTACTCTTCAACTATGAATCATCAATATGTACCAACATCATCAACTTTACACCTCATGTATGTGCGCCAACTCATCAACTACTTGTATCAACCATGTACTCAACATGTACCAAAACCAGAAGCCCTCATCAATTTCATCATCCAAATTTGATTTGTAGCTATGTAATAGACCTGGTGGATATGATCACATTCATGCAAACTTGTTGGACAACTGAGAGGGGGGTGTGAATCAGTTGTTACCGTGCTTAAACAATTATGCTTATTTTAAACTCTTTGCAGAGCACTTAATGACAATCACAATAATGCAAGGAGGTAAGCAATAGAACATTCGACATTAGTCACTAATATGACAGAGACAAATGTTTCCTAAGGAAACTTATAAAGGGTAAAAACCTCTTAATATTGGTATGATAAGTAATCTTTACATTCTATACATTATCATACATATGATCTCCAACTCATTGTAAGGCTACAACCTCTATTTTGCAGGCTGCAACTTGCTGAGAGCACCAACTCTTTGTTTTCTCTAGCACCTACTAGAAGGAAGCACCAAATCCCATATTTCTCTAGCACCCACTAGAAGGAAGTACCAAGTCCCTGGTTTCTCTAGCACCCACTAGAAGGAAGCAACAACTCTCTAAGTGTTCCAACACCAACTGGATGGAAGCACCAACTTCTAGTCACACGGGCACCAACCTGTATAACAGAGAACAACAGTTCTCCCTTGCACCACCCTACCACCCTAGTTTCTCTGGCTGCAACCAGATGGAAGCTACAACTCCCTGTGTTCAAGCACCCACTTGAACCTCTGAGGACAATAGTCCTCCTTATCACCTCCCTACCACCCTGAGATATTAGGTTTGCTATATATAAATTTATCACAGTGATACAATATTTATCAATGACTTACTGATCTCATCACTGTTCTGCTACACTGCTCTGCTCTACTTGCATCAGTGTCTTCCTGCACCTTCCTTATGCTTTATTTTCTTCTGCCTTTCATGCTTTATGTGCCATGTCCCTTCTATGCACCATTCCTCTTCTGTGCATTTTAGCTACTACACTCTGCCTCCCTCTACACACCTGAATCACTCTCAACAGGTTCCATTCTCTTCTTTGTTCTACATTTTTATTCTCTCTATGCATCTTCTGCATCCTCTATTCACAATGCTTCTACATGCTCTCCCCATGTTAAGTGCTCTTCCTGATCATCATTGCAACTCTTCAGCTTCTCTGGCAGTTAATCCCATGTGTCCATCATCACTGGGTGTTATGCCGAGATTCTTTAGCCTCTCTGACAGTCGAGACTCTTCGTCTTATCTGTCAAAGTCAAGCTCGTTCCCTCTGTTGCAGTTCTAGGCTCCAATGGTTTTACATCTGTCAGTAGCCTCTATGACCAATATTCATCCCATTGGAAGATGCCTCGAGACTCTTCATCTTTTCTGGCGATCACCCTGAAGTCTCTTCGATTCCTTTGGAAGAAACCATTAGTTGTTTCTAGTAGTTACACTGTGAACCTATTAAGCCTTGTGCCTTTGGCACCTTTCACCTTTCTTTTCACATGTGGCCTCAGGCGGTGACCACACACTTATTCAGAAGGTGCTTTTGTGACTCGCGTTTCGTGGATCTGGGGATGAGGCATCTCGAATCTCCAAGTCACGATCTCCGAAATGGAGCTTGGTTGCACTAGCTCCTTCATCCATCTTCAACAGATGTGACCACTGGCTATGACCACAGACTTATTCGAAATTGCATTTCACAATTTCGTGTTTTGTGAATTTGTTGTGAGTCACTCTGACTCTTCCAACTCCCGATCACGAAATGGATCCTTGCAACTTGCAAGCTCCTTCCTTCACCTTTCAGTCAGTGAAATTCCAATCTTTCGCCATGTGTCCTCTGGCTTCAATGACCAAAAACATTTCACAAATTCAGGAGCCTTCATTGTGCCTGATCAATGGTCTAGGATATCCCTTTGATCAATGACTCAGATTAATTCGCGATTTCGCATATCGAGAGTTTGAGAGGTTAAGGAACTCCTTCCTTTGACCTCTCAGTCAGCGAAATGTTGATCTGTAACCACGTGTCCTTCCCCAAGATGGACGGTCCTCCTGCTTTCGAGATTTCAGGGTTTTCTACTTCAAAGGTTAAAGTTCCTTTGATCTTTGATTTTCCGGTCTATGAAACTCCGAAATGGAGTCTTTGTTGATGTGCCTGTTTTGAGATTTTGGCATTTTGCAACTTCGGGACTCCTGTGATGAAGAGTCTTGACTCTTGACTCCTCCAACTCCTGGTATCTGAAACTCCAAAATGGAGTCAGATCAATAGTCCATAATCTTGATGATTCGACGGTCCAAATGTTTTTGTGATTTCTCATATCACGAGTTCTTGCTGTGAGTTGCTTGCTTGACTCCTCCAACTCCTGGTATCCAAAAATCCGAAACGCCATGGTTTCACAATTCACGATTTCAACATTCTTGTCGTGAGTGTTCTTGTGATGGTGCTTCTCTCAGGAACCTACCTAAGTAGGTCCCGTGCCTGGCCTCCCGGTCTTAACGATCATTCTAATTTCACCTTCGAGCCGAAGTGGCTCTTTTGATTCCTCACTGGAATCTCTGCTAAAAACCTGATCCATAGGTCCTTCCTTTACCCCTGTCACGGCTTCTGCACATGCCTAATCTCTCCCCGATAGAAATTTCAGGTTTCATGGTTTTCTGATTCCCATTGTCGAGAACCTCTATCTTCTCGATCTCCCGATCTCCCAATTCCTGATTCACCGAAATGACTTTAACTTCAGTTAGCCCCCTGGGCTATACCTTTGGTCCATATGACCTCCCCTTATGTGACTGCAGTCCTATGTCTTTCGTGATTTCGGGCTTTCAAAAGCCGAAATGCATGGACACTTCATCCTCAGGATTCCTGATCCTTCGAATCCCGATTTCCCGAAATGGCTTCCCTTTCAGGATTTTCCCCAAAAGTCTAGATTGTCGCCACGCGTCCCCTCAAGATGGACGGTCCACATTCATTTCGTCATTTTGGGTTTTCAAACACCAAAATTCCTATGGGTTTTTTTCCCTTGGAACTCCCGAAGTTCCGATTCCCGACCTCTGATATGATGAGATGACGTCAGCTGGCCCCAAAATGGAGCTTTCCACCTTGTTGGGGTTTCAGAATTCGCGGTTCCGAAATGTGCGTGCTTCTTGTCCCCAAAAATCCTGGCCCCAAAATCCCTATATGCCAATGGACTCTCCCCCTTCAGGATTTTTTCCGAAGGCCTCGATTTCTACCAAACGTCCTCTTATGATGGACGGTCCTCATCCATTTCACGATTTCATGATTTCAAATGCTCTGGACATCTCATCTTCAGGATTCGCGAAATGTTGAATCCCGATATGCAAATGGACTCTCCCCTTTCAGGATTTCTTCCGAAGGCCTCAATTTTTGCCACGTGTCCCAACCAACAGATGACTCGGATCTATTTCGGGGTTTTCATCCTGGAGATTCCCGATTTCTTTTCCTCAGGACTTTCGATATCCCGATTTCTGAAATCCCGATAATCCAACTCTTTCGGGACTTCCTTCTCCCTGTTCAAGAGGGATTAAAACCCCTCATAGCACCTGTCAGATCCAACGGCTGACGGGTAATCTAAGAAATATCCGACGGTTCAGATCATTCCTCCTGTGCACTCCTCTTGCTCCTTCCTGGACGTGGGAAAACCAATGGTCGAACCAATGGTCCAGATCCTTCTAGATCTCGTCTGATTGGACGACTGCTATGCTTCCTCCTGAGCTTCAACACATTCTTCCTACACTTGGAAGAATTCCAAGTGCCCAAAGGCCTCAATCTTTTCCTTTCCTCTGTGAGCTCCACGAATCTGAGTCCTCGCCTGCGCTCTCAACGATGTTGTTCCTCCTGATCTTCTTTTCTCGAATCCTCAAAGGATTCTAACGTCTGCACCCCTGCATAGTATTCATGCACTAAAGTGCTATCTCTTCTAAGATTCTCGAACTACTCAGACCTCTGAGGGATCTTATCCTTCTTCCTTCTCCCTCAGATGGAGAATTTGGATGCCCTCCTCGATATCCTCTGCTCAAGCAACCTCTTGCTGAGTCTTTCAAGGTGTTCAACAACCCTGTGAAGATCCTTCTCCTTAAAATCTTATTCCAATATAGAACTCAAAGAGTTATTTTCCTTGTGTCTTTCTGCACACTGTCTCGATGCCCACCTACAAAAGTATTTCCGCACAAAACACCTAATAGTTCAGTCCTCTTTTGTGCACCCAATGCACCTTCTCAATGCCCTCCTGGCAGAGCTCTATAGAAGTCATAAGAGTTTCTGTCTTCAATTGTGTTCTTCTCCACAACCTTGCCTCCTGAGGTATTCAACAACCTCACTAGTGTTTCTTCCAAGTTGTTGATTTCAACTTATGTGCCCACCTGGCACACTTCTGTCTGACTCTACAGAGTTCAGAAATGCACCCTCTGTGCAAGGCTATTAGAACTCGCAACATTCTGTCACACCCTCTTGGTGTGAAGCCTCAAAGACCTCTCAATATTGAAGCCAAAAAAACTCCTGCAAATGCATAAACTTAACATACATTCACAGCACATAAAGAACACTCACAGACATTCATTTAACACAAAAATATGCAAGAAAAACTTTTGTTCATATTAAAATGGAAAATGCCTGTTTGTACAAGGTGTTCCTAAGCACAGCCTGTAACAAGGCCTCGTCTCCTTCTCTCTTCTGCTCTCTACTCGCAGACTCTCTTTTCTTACTAAAACTACTTCCTAAAATGGGATACCAATTGATCTTTTTACATGAGGAGGCTCTTTGAGCTCTTCCCTCCAATCTACCTACCCTATTCAATTACATTGAATGGGTTGTCTAGTCCACAAATCGGATCTAGATCTCAACCTTACAAGCATTAAGGCCTACCTACTCTAATGCCTGCACAAAGGCACAGGTCCATGCTCAATAGCCTACAACATTAATTACATTCAAATTCAAAATTGAAGATGAGGGCTACGCCTCTCTTCAGCCTTGAATGCATGTGCTGACATGGTTGGCTGGCTGGATGACTAGCATGGAGAGATGCTTCTGCATCATACTCCTCAGCTGCAAAATTCATGAGCTCCTGCTCATGAGCTTCCTTTCTCAGCTTTGGAAACCCTCCTAGATCCCAAACAAATTTCTGGAGCTATTCATCTACTCCATCTCTCTGCTACTGCTTTTGCTGTTGTGTTGTTGCTGCCTTTCTGCCCAGATTCTCCTTGCTGGCAATCTCTATTGAATCTACCATCAACCTTCTGATGTCTTCTATCACCTCATCCAACTGCTGAAATGGTTGGCCCTGTTCATGCAGTCTCCTCAACTACATTTTCTTTCTGCAGATGGGCAGATCACTGTGATCTCCCATGTCATCCTCTTCATCTGCTACCAACTTCACCTATTGGATGTGCACGCTCTGCACCTTCACCCTTCTCTCTAGGGATTTAATTTGTTCATATAGATCAACCAAACTAATGCTATCTGCTTCTTCTTCTTCTTCTTCTGTAAACTCCCAGGTTGCAATCTTTTCAATCTCTTGGCTGAAAATATCGAGCCACTCCTCAGAATGCTCATCTTCTTCTTCTACTTCTTGGGTAGCTTTAGATAACTGCTCCAATTCTTTTTTGACAGTCTCAGCTAACTGCCTTTCTTCTGCTATTGCTGCATCTGCAACACAGATTTCTACCTCCTTTGAGTTAAGTGGTAGGAATATTTCAATTCCCCCAATCATCAGAAGATTTCTTAGATCTTCCTCTTCTTTCAGCTACATCTACTAATCCAAACTCACCTCTGAGTTTATGAGACTCTCAGATAGTCTCATCTGTTCATCCCTGCCCACTTGGCAATATGGGATTTCCCTGCTGCTTCCCTGGAAGACTAGGAGATCAATCAATCCCATCTTCATCAACACCCCTTGCTGAATTGAACTCACCTCCGAGTGCATGAGACCTTCATACAATCTCATATTCTTATCTCTACTCTCATGGCAATTTGAGATGCTTCCACTGCCCTCCTGGCAGTCTCCGAGATTCCGTAGCGACCTCATTTCATTGCCCAACTGGCAATGTGAAATTTCTTGGTTGTCCTCCTGACATTCTGTGAGATCTTCAGCTAATCTCAACTCCTTGCCCACCTAGAAATTTGGAATTTCCTCTCTGCCCTCCTGGAAATTCTTGAGATCTTCAGCTGATCCCATTTCATTCTCTTCACCGAGAATTCTCCCAATCTATGGTTCACATATCTCAACCATCTCCTCAGGTCCGTTGAGGTTTTTAGTATGCCTCAACCATCCTCTTAACAACTTATGCTATCTTCTAGAAATCAACTCCTTGACTGGCCAATTTACCTTCGTCTTCATGGGACATTCGTGTACCCATCTTGACTTGGTATTCTACTGCATCCGCAGTTCAAGCTCTTCCATTCTTGCCTTGATGTCAACAAGTTCTTTCCCCCTTTCGGTTGTGCTCATCAGCTCTGGGCCTTTCCTTCCAGCATATTTACGGCCTTCAGTAGCCATGTTGTTGTCTCTGTCTGCCTTCCTGGCAAACCTGTTGCTCACTTGCAAGGCATCATTTACAGAGTCTCCAACACTCTGTCTCATTTTGTCTTCTCCCTCTGCTTGAAATATACAAACAACATTCTCGCTCTGATACCAAATTGATGGCACTTATCCCAGGCGCCTACTTCAGTAGGTCTCGTGCCTGACCTTCCGGTCTAAAGGATCGTTCTAATTTCACCCTCGAGTTGAAGCGGCTCTTTCGATTCCTCACTAGAATCTCTATTAAAAACCCAATCCACATGTCCTTCCTTTACCCCTGTCATGGATTCTGCACATGCCTGATCTCTCCTCGACAAAAATTTTGGGTTTCGGGGTTTTCTGATTCCTGTTGTCAAGAACCTCTATCTTCTCGATCTCCCGATCTCCCGATTCTCGATTCGTCGAAACGGCTTTAACTTCATTTATCCCCCTGGGCTATACCTTTGGTCCATATGACCTCCCCTTATGTGACCATACTCCTATGTCTTTCGTGATTTCAGGCTTTCAAATGCCGAAACGCATGGACACTTTGTCCTCAAGATTCTCGATACTCCGAATCCCAATTTCCTGAAATGGCTTCCCTTTCAGGATTTTCCCTGAAAGACTATGTTGTTTCCATGCGTCCCCTCAAGATGTATGGTCCACATTCATTTCACGATTTCGGGTTTTTAAACACTGAAATGCCTATGGGTTTTTTTCCCTCAAAACTCCCGAAGTTTCGATTCTCGACCTCCAATATGATGAGATGACATCAACTATCCCCAAAATGGAGCTTTCCACCTTGTCGAGGTTTTGGACTTCGCAGTTCCGAAATGTGCATGCTTCTTGTCTTCAGGATTCATGAAATGTTGAATCTTGATATGCCGATGTACTCTCCCCTTTCGGGATTTTTTTCGAAGGCCTCGATTTCTGCCACGTGTCCTCCTATGATGGACGATCCTCATCCATTTCACAATTTCATGATTTCAAATGCTCCAGACGTCTCGTCTTTAGGATTTGCGAAACGCTGAATCCCAATATGCCGATGGACTCTCCTCTTTCAGGATTTCTTCCAAAGGCCTCCATTTCTGCCACGTGTCCCAACCAACGGATGACTCAGATTTGTTTTGGGGTTTTCATCCTAAAGATTCCCGATTTTCTGTCCTCAGGACTTCCGATATCCCGATTTCTGAAATCTCGATAAGCCAACTCTTTTGGGACTTCCTTCTCCCTGTTCACGAATGCTTTAAACCCCTCATAGCTCCTGTCAGATCCAACAGCTGACGGGTAATCTAAGAAAGATCTGATGGCTCAGATTTTTCCTCCTGTGTGCTCCTCTTGCTCCTTCCTAGACGTGGGAAAACCAATGGTCCAACCAACGGTCCAGATCCTTCCAGATCTCGTCTGATTGGACGATTTCTATGCCTCCTCCCGAGCTTCAGTACTTTCTTCCTACACTTGGAGGAATTTCAAGTGTCCAAAGGCCTCAACCTTTGCCTTTCCTCTGCGAGCTCCATGAATCCAAGTCCTCGCCTGAGCTCTCAACAACGTTGTTCCTCCTGAGCTTATTTTCTCGAATCCTCAAAGGATTTTCATGTCTGCACCCCTGCAGATTCTTCACACACTAAAGTGATATCTCTTCTGAGCTTCTCCAAATACTCATACCCCTAAGGGATCTTATCCTTCTTCCTCCTCCCTTAAATGGATAATTTGGATGCCCTCCTGGCTATCCTCTGCTCAAGCAACCTCTTGTTGAGTCTTTCAAGGTGTTCAACAACCCTGTGAAGATCCTTCTCCTTGGACTCTTCTTCCAATCCAGAACTCAAAGAGTTGTTTTCCTTGTGCCTATCTACACACTGTCTCAATGCCCAACTGGCAGAGTATTTCTGCACAGAACACCTAACAGTTCAGTCCTCTTCTATGAACCCAATGCACCTACTCAATGCCCTCCTAGCATATCTCTACATAACTCATAAGTGTTTCTATTTGCAATTATGTTCTTCTCCACAGCCTTGCCTCCTGAGGTATTCAACAACCTCACTAGTCTTTCTTCTGAGTTGTTGATTTCAACTTCTGTTCGCACCTGGTACACCTCTATCTAACTCTGCAGAGTTTAGAAATGAACCTTCTGTGCATGGCTATTAGAACCCGCAGCGTTCTGTCACACCCTCCTAGTGTGATGCCTCAAAGACCTCTCAAGCTTGAAGCCAAAACAACTCCTGCAAATGCATAAACTTAACATACATTCACAACACATAAAGAACACTCACAGACATTCATTTAACACAAAAATATGCAGGAAAAACTGTTGTTCATATTAAAATCGAAAATGCATGTTTGTACAAGGTGTTCCTGAGCACGGCCTGTAACAAGGTCTCGGCTCGTTCTCTCTTCTGCTCTCTACTCGCAAACTCTCATTTATTACTAAAAATACTTCCTAAAATGAGATACCAATTGATATTTTTACATGAGGAGCCTCTTCGAGCTCTTCCCCCCAATCTACCTACCCTATTCAATTACATTGAATGGGTTGTCTAGTCCACAAATCAAATCTAGATATCATCCTTACAAGCATTAAGGCCTACCTACTCTAATGCCTACACAAAGGCACGACTCCATGGATCAATAGCCTACAACATTAATTACATTCAAATTCAAAATTGAAGATGAGGGCTACGCCTCTCTTCAGCCTTGAATGCATGCACTGACATGGCTAGCTGGTTGGCTGACTGGCATGGAGAGATGCTCCTGCATCATATTGACATCTCCAACTCCTGGTATCCAAAACTCTGAAATGGAGTTCGATCAACATATTTCGGTGTTTCACATTTCGTCGTTTCGGTATTCTTGTCGTGAGTGTCCTTGACACCTCCAACTTCTGGTATCTGAAACTCTGAAATGGAGTCAGATCAACATATTTTGGTGTTTTTCATTTCCCTATTTTGGCATTCTTGTCGTGAGTCTCCTTTACACCTCCAACTCCTGGTATCCGAAACCCCGAAATGTCGTGGTTTCACATTTTGCAATTTCATCATTCTTGTCTTGAGTTGCTTCCTTGACTCCTGGAGTTTTCGCTTTTGATCTTGCCATGTGATCATCATTGCACTGTTGGTCTTGATCTTTGCCATCAATGACAAACACGCATACTCTACCTCTATCTGAAAAACATGCCAACAATCTCCCCCTTTGGGATTGATGGCAACCCCTTGAAGAATGCCCAACTATACCATTGTAGCATCCTTGAAATTACCACACTTTCTCCCCCTTTGACATCAATGTTAAAGAAGAAACATGCTCCCCTTGATTTGTTGCGGTACACACTCCCCCTGTCAACTATGAGCAACTTAGAGATGCAACAAATATTCAATAAGTACTCCCCCTAACCAGGTGACCAATTTAAACGAAAGAAGTTATAACCCCCAACTTTTGATGAAGATATCCAAAAGGGGTCGCTGCTAACGGTTTAGTAAAGATATCAACAATCTGTTCCGTGGAAAAAATATAATTCAGTTGAACAATTCTATTTATAACTTGTTCTCTAAGAAAATGGTATTTTATTGGAATATGCCTAGACTTGGAATGAAGAACAAGATTCTTGGAGACACTAATGGCACTGGTGTTATCACAGTGAATTGTAATCGGATCAGTATAGTTTACCTTCAAATCTACAAGAGTTTGGATCATCCAGAAAATATGAGTGTAGCAAGAAACAACAACAATGTACTTTGCTTCTGTAGTTGATAAGGAAATAGATTCTTTCTTCTTACTAATACATGCTACTAATGAGTCACCCAAAAAGAATGCTCCTCCACTGGTGTTTTTTCTCTCATCAACACAGTTTACCCAATCTGCATCTAAATAAGAAGTTAACTGAAAATTATGATTTCTGGGATACCACAGACCATAAGTCATTGTTCCCTTCAAGTATTTGAATATCCTTGTGACAGATACCAAGTGACTTTGTTTAGGAGATGACTGATAACGACCTACCATTCCAACAACTTGCATTATATCAGGATGGGATGCTATGATGTACAAAATACTGCTTATCATTGATCGGTATGTCCTTTGATCAACATCAGGTGACATATCATCTTAACTGAGCTTGCAACCAACCACCATAGGTGTACTAACAGGAGAGGAATCCTCCATCTGAAATTTCTTCAACATCTCTTTCAAATATTTTTCTTGAGAGATAAATATTCCTGCAGAACTTTGATTCACTTGTAAACCAAGAAAATATGACAGTTCTCCTATCATGGACATCTCAAACTCTATTTGCATAGAGTTAGCAAACCACTGGACAGATGATTCATTAGTACAACCAAAAATAATATCATCTACATAAACCAAAACAACTAGTAGATTATCACCTTCAGACTTAATGTAGATATTGCTGTCAACAGTACCTTTCTTGAACCCTTTGTCTTGTAAAAATTTGTCCAGACTATAATACCAAGCTCATGATGCTTGTTTCAGTCCATATAAGGCCTTCTTTAGCTTGCAAACATAATTAGGATTATTTGTCAATGAGAATCCTTTAGGTTGCTCCATATATACTTCTTCCTCTAGATCTCCATTAAGAAAAGATGACTTAACATCCATCTGATACACTTTAAAGTTATTATTGCATGAATATGAAACGAACATTCTGATGGCTTCCAATCTTGCCACTGGTGCAAAATTTTCATCAAAGTCCCGACCTTCAACTTGTGCATACCCTTTACAGACCAATCTGGCTTTATTTCTAACAACTTGTCCTTTTTCATTCATTTTATTTTTGAACACCCATTTGGAACCTATTACATTCTTATCTTCAGGTCTAGGGACAAGCTCCCAAGTATTGTTCTTCTCAATCTGATCAAGCTCTTCATTCATAGCTCTAATCTAATCATCATGCTGGCTGTCTTCATAAAAAAATTTAGGTTCAGTCATAGATAAAAAAGAAACATGAGATTGTTCCGAGTCTTTAATCAATTTCCTTTTTGTTTGAACTCCTTTATTTATATCCCCAATTATCTGATTTTTAGGATGATTTTTTCTAACAATTCTAAGAGGTGAGTTTGTTTCTTTCTGCTGATTTATGTCAGCCTGAGTATTTGTATCTACATCTGATTCAGATTTTTCTCCTTTTGATCATTGGACCTATTCATCTTCATCTTCAACCATATCTTCTGTGCTTGGTTCAAAACCGCTCACATTTCTGACCGAGATTTCTTCATCAACTTTTATGTCTATACAATCAACTACTTTATGCAGCCTCTTATTGTAACATCTGTACCCTTTACTATTTGTAGCATAACCCAAGAAGATACCTTCATCAACCCTGTCATCATATTTGCCAATATTTTCATCATTGTTCTTGATATAACATTTACTCCCAAAGACTTTAAAATGCTTGATTGAAGCAGGTCTTCCAAACCATAGTTCATAAGGAGTCTTGTCACTATGTGGCCTGAGGTGAGCTTTGTTAAGGATATGAACAGTTGTATGAATTTCTTCCACCCAATATGTCTGAGGTATGTTCCTTTCATTCATCATTGATCTTGCCATCTGTTGTATTGATCTATTCTACCTCTTAACAACTCCATTTTGCTGTGGATTCCTTGGAATTGTGTACTCTCTTTTAATCCCATGTTTATCACATAACTCTTTGAAGTTCCATGAACTAAAATCTCCTCCTCTATCAGACCTTACTGTCTTTAATATTTTTCCTGTTTGATTCTCAGTCAAAGCCTTAAACACTTTGAATTTTTCAAATTCTTTAGATTTTTCCTTCAAAAATGCAACCCATATTAGTCTAGAATAATCATCAATAATCAACATAAAATAATTTTCTTTTCTTGTACCTTCTTTCCTTGATGGTCCACATAAATCAATATGTACTAACTAGAGAGGTTTTTCTGTTGAAGGAAAGTTTTTAGATTTGAACTGAGTGTGAGTAAGTTTTCCTATCTGGCAAGGTTTATAAACAGAGTCGTATGGCTTTGATATATTCAAAACATCTTTTACTGCCCCATTGTTTCTGAGATTGATTATATGATCAAAATTTAGGTGTCCAAGTCTCCTATGCCACAACCAACTTTCATCATATTTTCTTGAGTGGCATTCTTATTTTTCTTCTTTTAACACATAGACATTGTTTTCTGTTCTTATCCCTTTTGCAACCAGTTGTCTTGAACTCAAAGACTTTATTTTACAGTCTTTAGAAGTAAAAGCAACTTCACATCCTTTGTCACAAACTTGACTGACACTTAGTAGATTATGTTTCAGACCATCTACAAACAACGCATATTGATCTTTTCCTTTGCCATTACTCAAACTTACCATTCCTTTACCTTTTATTTTTCCTGGTGCATCACTTCTAAAAGTTACATTCCTTGATTTTCTTTCACTTAGAGTTAGAAACTTACTTTTGTCTCCAATCATATGTTTGGAACATCCACTATCAATATACCAAGGATTCTTTTGTCTTTGGGCTGATAACACTAATCTGCACTAGTCATCTTCTTTCTTCTTCCAAACCTTGAAATTTTCAGCAACAAGATTCAGATCTAGCTTATAGTTTCTTAAGCGACAGTCTGCAACTTTATGTCCATAATTATGGAAGTTGTAACATTCTGGTTCATTGAATAATAGATCATAACGATTGTTATGCTCATAACTGTTTTTGTGTTTCACCTGTGTCCTTCTCCTAGTCATCACATGATTTATAGTCTGTGATTGTTTGTTGCTTGGCTGTATCATTCTTCTTGAAAAACTTGATTGCTCATATCTAAATCTTAAAGAACAATTTATAACTTTGTGACCAAAGTTAGAATAGAGAAAACAATATCCATAGAAAAATCCTTTGTACCTGGAAGAAGATTGTCTTCTTTGAGTGAGTCGATTTCTTCCATGCTGATAGTTCCTCTGATCTACAGGTTCGGTTCTGATACTTTTTCTTTCATTCCTTCTCGGTGGTTGATTCTCTTTCTTTGTTTCTGCAGAGTGACTATTGCCAATGTTTGAGGATTTGACAAACTTGATAGGTTCGGTATTACTTGGATGATCACTACTTGATCCTTCTTCATACCCCAAGCCAGCTGTCAACTTTGAGTTTCTTTTCGGATTCAGAATGGAGGTTAATCCTTCTAAAGCTTTAATACTTGACAGAGTTTGGTGATATAATGCCTTAAACTTCTCCATCTCTTTTCTAGTTTTCACTACTTCTTCTTCTAAGGCTTCACACCTTGCTTTCTTCTCTAATAACTTTTGTTTCAGAATGTCCTCGGTTTTCTTTTCCTCTTCTAATTCCACTTTTAGCAGGGCAAATTCTTCATCGGGTTTTTTAGTGCCTTTCTTGAACTGTATCAGCAATTGTTTTTGCTTTCTCTTCTTAAGTCTGAGTCTATCAATCTCTTCCAAAGAGCTGATCAACTCTCTTTCCAATTCAACCACAACTTCTTCATCATTATCATCACTGCCTGTGCGTTTATTATCATAATCCTCTTTGGCCATAAGCATGAATTCATTTACCTTATCTTCACAAGAAGAGTCACTATTGGTGTCTTATGAGGAGTCATCATTGTTTACACATAAACTTTTCTTTTTATCAAATCTTTTGGATTTGTGCTTCTCTTCACCTTCAGAGTTCTGGTCCTTCTTCTTATGTGGACACTTATTTGAGAAATGACCTATATTACAACAATTGAAACATTTGAAGGGTGGCATACCTTTGTATTTGCTTGATCCTTTCTTTAACCTTCTCACAAATTTTGCCTCAATATCATCTAAATCTGAATCATTATTCTTGTCTTATTTAAAAGATGCTTCTCTAGTAATGGATTTATCTTTGTTGATTCTCATTTCATATGCAGTTAAAGTTCCTAGGAGTTGATCAATGGACAGAGTTTTAAGATCATTTAGTTCTTCTATTGCAGAGACTTTTGGATTAAATTTATCAAGCAAAGATCTTAAAATCTTCTGAACTAAAATTGATTCTTCAATCTTCTCACCAAGACCCTCCATGGCATTCACAAGTTCTTCAACTCTTAAAAAATACTTGCTAACTGTTTCATCCTCATTCATCTTTAGTTGTTCAAACTTCAACCTAAATGTTTGAAGTTTGGCATCTTTTACTTTC
>CBVK0100094929.1:0-24749 GCA_900067695.1 Picea abies | reverse complement strand
TTTTACTTTCTCATTTCCTTCATAGCTGCTAATAAGTTTATCCCACATTTTTTTGGCAATTTGAAGATGCATCACCTTTACAAACTCGGCTTCTACAAGTCCATTCAAGATAGCATTCATTCCCTTATCATTAAATCTAAATTCTGACTTATCATCCTTGGAAGCTAGTACAATAGGATTTGTGTATCCAGTCTCTACTACATCCCAAACATCAACACCTAAGGCCACTAGGTATGTTCTCATTCTAACCTTCCAGAAGGCAAAATTTGTTCCATCAAACAGAGGAGGCTTAGTGGGTGAAGTCCCTTCATGACTTGTCATGTTTAAGCTTACAGATCTACCTTTAGATAAAAGGAACCTGCTCTGATACCATTTGTTGGACAACTGAGAGGGGCGGGGGGGTGAATCAGTTGTTACCATGCTTAAACAATTATGCTTATTTTAAACTCGCTACAGAACACTCAATGACAATCACAATAATGCAGGGAAGTAAGCAATAGAACATTCAACATCATTCACACATATGAGATACACAGAAACAGATATTTCCTGAGGAAACCCATAAAGGGTAAAAACCTCTTCTTCTTGGTATGATAAGTAATCTTTACATTCTGTACATTATCATACATATGAGCTCCAACTCATTGTGAGGCTACAACCTCTGTTTTGCAAGTTGCAACTTGTTGATAGCACCAACTCTCTGTTTTCTCTAGCACCTACTAGAAGGAAGCACCAACTCCCTAGTTTCTCTAGCACCCACTAGAAGGAAGCACCAACTCCCTGTTTTCTCTAGCACCCACTAGAAGGAAGCAACAACTCCCTAAGTGTTCCAGCACCAACTTCCAGTCACACAGGCACCAACCTGTATAACAGAGAACAATAGTTCTCCCTTGCACCACCCTGCCACCCTAGTTTCTCTGGCTGCAACTAGATGGAAGCTACAACTCCCTATGTTCAAGCACCCACTTGAACCTCTGAGGATAACAGTCCTCCCTAGCACCTCCATACCACCCTGAGATATTAAGTTTTCTATATATAAATGTATTACAGTTATACAATATTTATCAATGGTTTACCGGTCTCATCATTGTTCTGCTACACTGCTCTACTCTACCTGCATCAGTGTCTTCCTGCACACCTTCCTTACGCTTTATGTTCTTCTGCCTTTTATGCTCTGTGCGCCATGTCTCTTCTATGCACCATTCCTCTTCTATGCATTTCAGTTGTTGCACTCTACCTCCTTCTACACACTTGAATCACTCTCAACAACAACAGTCATCTCCCCTTTGTTCTACATTCTTATAGTCTCTGTGCACCTTGTGCATACTCTATGTGCAATGCTTCTACATGCTCTATTCAGAATGATTCTGCATGCTCTCCCCATGTCGAGTGCTCTGTCTAATCATCATTGCAACTCTTCAGCTTCTCTAGCAGTTAAACCCATGTGTCCATCATCACTGGGTGTTATGCCGAGATTCCTTAGCCTCTCCAACAGTCGAGACTCTTCGTCTTCTCTGTCACAATCGAGCTCATTCCCTCTTTTGAAGTTTCAGGCTCCAACGGTCTTACATCTGTCAGTAACCTCTATGAATAGTCTTCATGCCACTAGAAGATGCCTCGAGACTCTTCATCTTCTCTAGCGATCACCCTGAAGTCTCTTCGAGTCCTCTGGCAGAAACCATCAGTCATTTCTAGCAATTACACTATGAACCTCCAAGAAAACACGTCAGCAACTGAATCACCAACCGTCCAAGAGTCATGATTCAGTTCTGCTAACTGAATCGTAATTGATTGATTAACTGTGAAGAGCAACAGTAGCCCTTCGATCAGATTTCCAAGTATCCAACACTGTTGGATTACAAGCACAGGGTCTCGCATCGATTTCGCCATTTCGAATTTCGGAATTTCGGCAATTCTTGTGATGAGATATCTTGATGCTCCATGTCGCGATCCCTGAAACTCCGAAAAAGGAGCTTAGTTGGACTAGCTCCTTCCCTTCTCGTGACCATCGGTGGTGACCAGGCACTTATCCACAAAGCACTTCACAATTCGCAACTTCGAGACTCTTGTGATGAAGGGTCTCGACTCTTCATGTTGCGATCGTCGAAACTCCGAAATGGAGTTTAGCACCACTAAATTCTTCCCCTCACGTGACCATTGACAGTGACCACAGCCTACACCAAAAGGTGTTTTTCACATTTCGGCATTTCACGATTTCGCATGTCGCGAATTCTTGTTGCGCGGCATCTCAACTCTCCAAGTCGCGATCTCTGAAATGGAGCTTGGTTGCACTAGCTCCTTCCTCCATCTTCTACAGATGTGACCACTGGCTGTGACCACAGCCTTATTTGAAACTGCATTTCGCAATTTCATGTTTTGCGAATTTGTTGCGAGTCACTCTGACTCTTCCAACTCCCGATCACAAAATGGAGCCTTGCAACTTGCAAGCTCCTTCCTTCACATGCCCATAGTTGTGACCAAGCATTTATCCATAAAGTACTTTCACAATTTCGCATTTCGGCATTCCTACATTTCATCATTCCTGTGGAGAAGTATCTCGACACTCCAAGTCACAAACCCCGAAATGATTGGCATTTCGCATTTCGAAACTTCGGGACTCTTGTGATGAAGAGTCTCGACTCTTGACTCCTCCAATTCTTGGTATCCGAAACTCCGAAATGGAGTCAGATCAACGGTCCACAATCTTGATGATTCAACGGTCCAGATCTTTCTTTGATCAACAACTCAGATTAAGTCATGGTTTCACATTTCGCGATTTCGGCATTCTTGTCATGAGTGTTCTTGACACCTCCAACTCCCGGTATCCAAAACTCCGAAATGGATTCAGATCAACGTATTTCGGCGTTTCACATTTCACCGTTTTGGCATTATTGTCGTGAGTTTCCTTGACACCTCCAACTCCCGGTATCCGAAACTCTGAAATGGAGTCAGATCAACGTATTTCAACGTTTCTCATTTCATCGTTTCGGCATTCTTTCCATGAGTGTCTTTGACACCTCCAACTCCCGGTATCCGAAACCCCGAAATGTCATGGTTTTGCATTTTGCAATTTCATCATTCTTGTCGTGAGTTGCTTCCTTGGCTCCTGGAGTTTTCACTTCTGATCTTGCCATGCAATCATCGTTGTGTTGTTGGTCGTGATCTTTGCCATCATTGACAAACATGCATACTCTACACTATCTCTTCTAATCTTATCGAGCTTTCTCTACTGCGTCTTCCCAAAATACTTCTGGTGCCTGCCTGGCACATTCTTCATGTACTTAAGCCATCATCGTTGTTGTACTTGCCATCAATGACAAGAATACACTGCCTGTAAAACATGCCAACAATCTCCCCCTTTGGCATTGATGGCAACAAAGGCACCCAAACTCTTTTCTCCCCCTTTGACATCAATGTCAAAGAACACATGCTCCCCATGAGCTATTGCACTATTTTTAGGAGGTATCAGATATTAAACCAACACAAACTCCCCCTGACAGGATGGACTCTCTTATTTGAGGCCTGCAGAATATTTGTATCTAAACCAAAGTCTTCTCCTTCTGATTCTTGGACCTATTCATCTTCATCTTCCGCTATATCCTCTATAGAATACTCAAAATTGCTCACCTCTCTTACTGGGACTCCTTCATCAACCTTTTCTTTTCATAACTGGATGACTCCCCCTGTCATTGTTCTCTCTATGATTTTGACTGCTTTCCCCCTTTGTTCCTAAAAGGTTAGCTTTCCCTGACAAGGTCTTTCCTCTTGTTATCTCTACAAGATGTCATGTATATCATTTTGTAAAACAAAATGTTGTTGTTGAGGATGTTGTTGTCCTACTGAAATACTTTGTAATTGTAGCTCGTACTTTTCAAACAACCCTTGGATCTGCCCAGTGATTCTCATCAATTTCTATTACTGCAAATTCATTTTTCTTCCATGATTCTTACAACCCAAGGCTTTTATGACCATATACATCACAAGAGAAAAACACTACAAACATTCTCACATCTGCTTTTCCTTTTTATGAATGGAGGACCTGTATCAGGTTTCTTAGGAGCACTAATTTCTACCTTGTTGAGTCTAATACCGAATTTGTCATTTGGTGATCTCTGACTATCCAAGATTTTATCCAGGGTCATGGAACTATTCAAGAACTTGATTTGGGTGTTTGACTTCTCAACCTTCAAAACTTCTTCTTCCAGCTTATGACATGATTCTTCTCCTACTTCTTCCATGGGATAAATGCTAACTGAACATTCTTTTATTGTATCTGAATCTTGTTTTTTACTTGCAGGGGAGGATTCAACATCAACATTGTTGTTTGTCCTTATGCTTTTAGCCACCACTTGTCCTGAGTTTACAGAATTTATCTTACAGTCTTTGGAAAGGACCACCTCTTTACATCCTCTATCACACATTTGACTTACATTGAGCAAATTATGTTTCATCCCATCTATAGGAAGATCATCCTGAGAATCTCCTTTTCCATTACTTAAACTCACCATCCCTTTATCCTTGTTTTTACCTGGTTCATCATTTTCAAGGATCACATTTCCTATTTTGATTTTTCTTATAAGTAGAAGCCTATCCTTTTCTCCAGTCATGTGCTTGGAACATCTACTATCTATATTCTAGGGGTTCTTTTATCTTTGAGCCGACAACACTAATCCACACTTATCACTTTCTTTCTTCTTCCAAACCTTGACATTTTCAGTAGAGGAATTCAAATCTGATTTATGGTTCTTTAAGCGACAATCAACAGCTTTATGTCCATAGTTATGACAGATGTAGCATTCTGGTTCGTTGATTAAAAAGTCAAAACGATTGTTATGCTTAACCTGTGTCATTTTCCCAGCCATCGGGTGATTTGCAATATGTGGAGGTTTTTTACTTGGGTGTCTCATTCGTTGTTGTGGCAGATATCTATACCTTGAATGTCTTTCTTGCTCATATGTAAATTTTACGGAACAGTTTACAACTTTGTGACCAAAGTTAGAACAAAAAAAATAATATCCATAGAAAAATCCTTGGTACCTGGAAAATGGTTGTCTTCTTTGAGTAGGTCGATTTCTTCCATGCTGATGATTTCCTTGAGCAGGGAGTGCATTATTTATTTTTTCTACAGATTCGGTCCTTGCACCTTTTTCTTTACTCCTCTTGGGCAGCTGATTGTCTTCCTTTGTTTCTGCAGGTTTGTTGTTGTCATTGGTTGTAGATTTGACAAACTTGATGAAGTCTTTGTTGCTTGGATGACCACTACTTGATCCCTCTTCATAACCCAAACTTGTTTTCAACTTTGGATTCCTTTGTTGATTCATAATGGTGGCTAATCCTTCTGAGGCTTTGATACTTGACAGATTCTGATGATACAAGGCTTGAAACTTCTCCAATTCTTTCCTAGTTTTCACTACTTCTTCCAGAGCTTTACATCTTGCCTTCTTTTCTGATAACTATTGTTTCAGAATGTCCTTGATTTTCTTTGCCTCTTCTAATTCCACTTTTAGCAGGGCAAAGTCTTCATCAGGTTGTTTATTGTCTTTCTCGAACTATATCAGCAATTGTTTTTGCTTTTTGTTCTTAATTCTGAGTCTGTCGATTTCTTCCAATGCACTGATCAGTTCTCCTTCCAAATCAACCACAACTTCTTCTTCATTAGCCTCACTTCCTATGATTTTATTATCATAATCATCTTGGGCCAAAAGCATGAAGTCATTGTCCTTATCTTCACGCGAGGAGTCACTATCTGTGTCTTCTGAAGAGTTAACATCGTTTACACATAAACTTTTCTTTCTACCAAATCTCTTAGGTTTGAAATTCTTTTCACCTTCAGAGTTCTGATCATGTTTCTTGTGTGGACATTTATTTGCAAAATGACCTATCTTACCACAATTGAAACATTTGAAGGGAAGCTTACCTTGGTACTTGCCTGATCCTTTCTTTAGTCTTCTCACGAATTTCGTTTCAATTTCATCAGGCTCAGAATCTTCATTCTTATCTTCTTTAAATGATGTTTCTCTAGAGGTGGGTTTATCTGTAACTATCCTCATTTCATATGCAGTCAACGTTTCTAGAAGTTGATCAAAAGCCAAAGCCTTTATATCATTAAGTTCTTCTATAGCTGAGACCTTTGGGTTGAACCTATCTGGCAGAGATCTCAAAATTTTCTGAACTAAGGAGGGTTCCTCAATTTTTTCACCAAGTGCTTTCATTGCATTTACTAGTTCTTCAACTCTCATAAAATACTTCCCAATGGTTTCATATTCTTTCATCTGTAGCTTTTCAAACTGTACTCTGTAGGTTTGAAGCTTGGCATCTTTTACCTTCTCATTACCTTCATAACTGCTAATGATTTTGTCCCACATTTCTTTGGTAGTTTGAAGATGCATCACCTTTACAAACTCGGCTTTTGCAAGTCCATTCAAGATAGCATTCATTCCCTTAACATTAAAGCTAAATTCTAACTTATCATCCTTGGAAGCTAGCACAACAGGTTTTATGTATCCAGTCTCTACTACATCCCAAACATCAGCACCTAAGGCCATTAGGTATGTTCTCATTCTAACCTTCCATAAGGCGAAGTTTGTTCCATTGAACAGTTGGTTGAATTTCCTTCATGGCTTGACATGTTTAAGCTCTAGGATCTACCCTTAGATAAAAGGGGCCAGCTCTGATACCAATTGTTGGACAACTGAGAGGGGGAGTGAATCAGTTGTTACCGTGCTTAAACAATTATGCTTATTTTAAACTCATTAAAGATCACTCAATGACAATCACAATAATGCAGCGAAGTATGCAATAGAACATTCCACATCATTTACACATATGATATACACAAAGACATATATTTCCTGAGGAAACCCATAAAGGGTAAAAACCTCTTCTTCTTGGTATGATAAGTAATCTTTACATTCTGTACATTATCATACATATGAGCTCCAACTCATTGTGAGGCTACAACCTCTGTTTTGCAAGCTGCAACTTGCTGAGAGCACCAACTCTCTGTTTTCTTTAGCACCTACTAGAAGGAAGCACCAACTCCCTGGTTTCTCTAGCACCCACTAGAAGGAAGCAACAACTCCCTAAGTGTTCCAGCACCAATTGGATGGAAGCACCAACTTCCAGTCACACAGGCACCAACCTGTATAACAGAGAACAACAGTTCTCCCTTGCACCACCTTGCCACCCTGGTTTCTCTGGCTGCAACCAGATGGAAGCTACAACTCTTTGTGTTCAAGCACCCACTTGAACCTCTGAGGACAACAGTCCTCCCTAGCACCTCCCTACCACCCTGAGATATTAAGTTTTCTATTTATAAATTTATCACAATGATACAATATTTATCAATGGCTTACCGGTCTCATCATTGTTCTGCTACATTGCTCTGCTCTACCTGCATCAGTGTCTTCCTGCACACCTTCCTTACGCTTTATGTTCTTCTTCCTTTTATGCTCTATGCACCATGTCCCTTCTATGCACCATTCCTCTTCTATGCATTTCAGTTGTTGCACTCTGCCTCCTTCTACACACCTGAATCACTCTCAACAACAACAGTCATCTCTTCTTTGTTCTACATTCTTATAGTCTATGTGCACCTTGTGCATACTCTATGCGCAATGCTTCTACATGCTCTATTCACAATGCTTATGCATGCTCTCCCCATGTCGAGTGCTCTGCATGATCATCATTACAACTCTTCAGCTTCTCTAGTGGTTAAACCCATGCGTCCATCATCACTGGGTGTTATGCCAAGATTCCTTAGCCTCTCTAGCAGTCAAGACTCTTCGTCTTCTCTATCACAGTCGAGATCATTCCCTCTGTTGCAGTTCCAGGGTCCAACGGTCTTACATCTGTTAGTAGCTTCTATGAACAATCTTCATGCCACTGGAAGATGCCTCAAGACTCTTCATCTTCTTTGGCGATCACCCTGAAGTCTCTTCGAGTCATCTGGCAGAAACCATCAACCATTTCTAGCAGTTACACTATGAACCTCCAAGAAAACGCATCAGCAACTAAATCACCGACCATCCAAGAGTCATGATTCAGTTCTGCTAACTGAATCGTAACTGATCGATTAACTGTGAAGAGCAACAGTAGCCCTTCGATCAGATTTCCAAGTATCCAACACCGTTGGATTGCAAGCATAGGGTTTCACGTCGATTTTGCCATTTCGACATTTCGGCAATTCTTGTGATGAGATATCTTGACGCTCCATGTCACGATCCCCGAAACTCCAAAAAAGGAGCTTAGCTAGACTAGCTCCTTCCCTTCTCGTGACAATCAGTGGTGACCAGGCGCTTATCCACAAAGCACTTCGCAATTCGCAACTTCGGGACTCCTGTGATGAAGGGTCTCAACTCTTCATGTTGTGATCGCTGAAACTCCAAAATGGAGTTTAGCTCCACTAGCTTCTTCCCCTCACGTGACCACTAACAGTGACCACAGCCTACACCAAAAGGTGTTTTTCGCATTTCAGAATTTCACGATTTCGCATGTCGCGAATTCCTGTTGCGAGGCATCTCGACTCTCCAAGTCGTGATCTCCGAAATGGAGCTTGGTTGCACTAGCTCCTTCCTCCATCTTCCGCAGATGTGACCACAGCCTTATTCGAAACTGCATTTCGCAATTTCGCATTTCACGAATTTGTTGCGAGTCACTCTAACTCTTCCAACTCCCGATCACGAAATGGAGCCTTGCAACTTGCAAGCTCCTTCCTTCACATGCCCACAGTTGTGACCAAGCGTTTATCCATAAAGCGCTTTCGCGATTTCGCATTTCGGCATTCCTGTGGAGAAGTATCTCGACACTCCAAGTCACAAACCCCAAAATGATCGGTGTTTTGCATTTCGCAACTTCGGGACTCCTGTGATGAAGAGTCTCGACTCTTGACTCCTCCAACTCCCAGTATCTGAAACTCCAAAATAGAGTTAGATCAATGGTCCACAATCTTGATGGTTCGATGGTCCAGATATTTCTTTGATCAACGACTCAGATTAAGTCGTGGTTTCGCATTTCGCGATTTCGGCATTCTTGTCCTAAGTGTTCTTGACACCTCCAACTCCCGGTATCCGAAACTCCGAAATGGAGTCAAATCAACGTATTTTGGCGTTTCACATTTCGTCGTTTCAGCATTCTTGTCGTGAGTGTCCTTGACACCTCCAACTCTCGATATCCGAAACTATGAAATGGAGTCAAATCAACGTATTTCGGCGTTTCACATTTCGTCGTTTCGGCATTCTTTCTGTGAGTGTCCTTGACACCTCCAACTCCCGGTATCCGAAACCCCGAAATGTCGTGGTTTCGCATTTCACAATTTCATCATTCTTGTCGTGAGTTTCTTCCTTGAGTCCTAGAGTTTTCGCTTTTGATCTTTCCATGCAATCATCGTTGCGTTGTTGGTCGTGATCTTTGCCATCATTGACAAACACGCATACTATGCACTATCTCTTCTGATCTTATCGAGCTTGCTCTGCTGCGTCTTCCCAAAATACTTCTGGTGCCCACCTGGCACATTCTTCCTATACTTAAGTCATCGTCGGTGTTGTACTTTCCATCAATGACAAGAATACGCTGCCTGTAAAACATGCCAACATCCCACTTTGTCTAGGTTGTTTGCTTTTATCATGGCTATATCTCTAGAGATATTGTACAATTTGTGAAGTTATTTAATCATTGGTCATTCCTTAACAATAATACCTTTCAATAGAAATTATAGATCAAATATAACACATAAACATGATACTTAGAACTCTAATGGGGCAGCAGTGTGATAGCAGTACTACTCAGATATAAAATAAGTCTCAATGTTTTCTCTTGAAATATCATCAAGTCCAAAAGTAGCATGAACCATGTCTCCAAGTTTTCGAAGTATGCCTCCTTCTTTGTGCTTCAAGCAAACTATAAAGTGGACCAATAATGGTAAGCTTTTTCTTCTTATGCCTATTACAAGATATCCTTTTAGTGTTGCAAAATTGAGCATTCAAAAAATTCTTCACGGGGAATTCATTCATCGGGATGTTATTGTTTTCATTGGATATTATAGAAGACTATATATATATATATATATATATATATATATTCGAAGACCTTTATTTGCATACCAAGGGGAACTGCATTTGAATATATGTATGTAGTTTTGTTGATTTGGCTATAATTTATTTGTGCAACTATATTTATGATGACTTTGTTGATCTAAATAGATGTATGTGAAATTCTCATGTACCTTGATAGATTGTTAGTTTCTTAAAATGTTATTATTGTAAGTGAAGGTGCAAGGTAACTTTTAACAACACAACTAGCCCCTGCCTTGAGGAGTTTACTGCTTTTGAATATGATTTAGCCATGCATTTTTCTGCTAGGATGGGCATGAACATAAAAGATATAGATTCTCTTGATTGTGGAGTTCAGGTGGTGGATTTACTCAAATATGCTTGGAGTGTGAGCCAACTTAACTACCACCTAGTCGAACCATGATATGTCTAATGTAATCATATTGTTTTCTACTGTAATGTAAGATGCTTATTTTTCTAAAGAAAAATGTTGTGATTGTAGACCTCAAACGCCTTGGCCTATGAAGCATAGAAGTATCAACTGCTGTAAGATTTGTAAAAAGAGAACATCATGACATGAATTGGATTCTTTTGCTTGTGAATTTTACACTAACCTTTGCCTACTTTCTTGTACCTAAGAACTTGGCTTATATCTCATCTTTCATTCCAAATTTTCAGCCTATAGTTAATATAGACAACAATTTGTTCATCCATACTTTTTGCCTTCCTATTCATTTCTCCTGAGTTTTGCTTCATCAAATTTTTTACATTTAGTCCCCACCTCAAAATAGATTTGAGAGAGTACTTTTCTCTTTGTGAAACCACTTTTATATCTGATGGGAGCATGCACAATGTGCACTCTTCCATGCAGGTACAAGCATGCACATCACATGCAAAGGAACTATCCAATTGTGATTTCATCTCAGTGGCAATGGCTTCATCATATCTAAAATCAAGGGTATCCGTTTGACTGCTTGTATGGGATCTAGACCGACAATGTCAGTGGGGTCTCACTGAAATAGTTCTAGAAATTTGCATGGGGAGATTTTAGCAACTTTCTTCGCATTCCGGTTTCGATAAAATCTCCATTCTTCATACCGTTGGTCTACCAACACCCAGGAAGTAGTAGTTGTTCACTTCATTCGTCATTATTTCCTTCTTTTCTTAGTCAATCTACCCGCCAATGTGCAACCTTACCCTTTTACACTTCTTGGCGGGAACTACTTCACATCATGATAGACCAGATATTCCTCTCATCCAAGAACCCACCAAAAATCAAAATGCCTCTATTCCGAGTGCACTTCACAATTGTCCACATGCCCTAGTAGATCAGAAGTATCGTTGAATTGTTCCCAGAACTAAAGCAAGACCTGCAGTCCTGAAAGACTTTCCTTCTAAGTTGACTCTACGGACAAAGATAGACCAGATATTCCTCTCTCATCCAAGAACCCACCAAAAATCCCAATGCCTCTATTCTGAGTGCACTTCACAATTGTCCACATGCCCTAGCGGATCAAAAGTACCATTGAATTGTTCCCAGAACTAAAGCAAGACCTGCAGTCCTGCAAGACCTTCCTTCCAAAGCTGACTCTATAGACAAAGATAGACTAGATATTCCTCTCTCATCCAAGAACCCACCAAAAATCCCAATGCCTCTATTCCGAGTGCACTTCACAATTGTCCACATGCTTTAGCAGATCAAAAGTACCGTTGAATTGTTCCTAGAACTAAAGCAAGACCTGCAATCCTGCAGGACCTTCCTTCTGAAGCTGAATCTACGGACAAAGACTGAAGGTAACATTTCCCATCAATGTCCAACTCTTTGCCTACTATTTTAATCGTTATTGGCTATCCTGCTATTACTGCATAACAACAGAGACATCGCTATTACCGCATCACCGCATCCCTATTACGGCAGGGACATCGCTACTACTGTAGCACTTGTTTAATGTAGCTCGCCCTTCAATATACGTGGATAATGGCACAATGATAGTGGAAATATATTCTTATGTGGTTTCTAATCATTGGTTTTGTTTACATGCAGGAATACAACAGAAAATATTGCAACGCTAATGAAGAATCATCACCCAAGATCGTAGGGGAGTTTGTATCATGAGGTTTCAGGTTTTAAAAGTTAAAGTTAATAGATGGCAAAGAGGTTTTTTTATTTTTATTGTCTTGTAAATATTAGTTTTGTTGTGCCAGGTTTGACCACAAAGCCATTGTATCATTACTTGCGAATTAATATTGTTGGGTGAATTATACATTGTTCGTGAGTTATTGCCTGAGTGAGATTTAGTTTGAATAGACACTGATTCAGTTTGATGGATTGCATGTTCAAATATTGTGCCACAAAATCGCATAATTCTTTTTACAGTATCACCATATCACCAAAATGCACACACGTCAAAACAAGTGGTTTATTGTTAGATTTAACCTTTTATAAATAGATTTTACAGCGCTACAAGACAAGAATCTAAGAGAAAAGTCGATGGCAAAAATGTGCATAAAGAATTCAATTCAAGCATGAATAGTTTTTCCCTTTGTTTAAGTTTTAGTTTAGTGTATTACTTTTTAGTTTTATTTTAGTTTTGCAATTTTTTTATATAGTTTAATTCTTAATTTAGTTTAATTTTAATTTTATTTTAGTTTTATAATTGTTTATATAGTTTAATTCCTAATTTAGTTTAATTTTAACTTTATATGCAATTGTGCCTTCTGTTCTAGTGCACTTTATTAATAAAATAAAACCACTTATATCTAAATTCTTAAATGTAGAGGTGAACTTCAATTTCAATATAACATTATATTTCACAATGTACCATTGCCTATGGTTGCACATGCACATATACAAAGTTTTTATGGATTTTTTTTTTTTCTTTATATACGGTTCTATTAAAAGCATGTGCTTTTTACTTATTCCTTTCTTGGTAGGGACTTGTTGCTCCGTAACTTGTCTTGTTTGTGTTTAATTTGCATTGGTTTGGTGGGTTTTGTATGAAGTAAATCACGATCATGTACATTATAATGATGTGTTGAACCATTTCATTCATAAAATATATCGACGCCCTTGAGACATCCCCTGCAGTTTCACCCTTCCCTTCTTCTGCTAGAAACACATTTTATTAAGTACCTTCTTATGATAATCATGAGTAGCTTGATTTGGTTTTGGTTAAATAAGAGTGAACAAATACACGAGTGATGATTAGAAATTTGAATTCATTACTCTCAGTAAAACTAAGCATGGAATATCCATGCAATTGTTTGTTTGTTAAAAACATTGGTGGCATTACTTTATATGTTTGGTTAAAGAAGAATCCTTCTTTGAAATAATGCACAACCTCCCATGCATTACACTTGCCCTCTATCTTGAGCCATTTTACTAAGCTTCTTCACTATATTTGTTACGTGTGTTCATTAGATGCATAAATTGTGCAGTGTATCCATGCGTATAGAGAAGATGTGTTAACTTCTTTGATTTGGTGGTTCATTATATGCAGAGTTTTGTATTCTTTGCATGATTAAATATATGGTCTTTTTTTCAGTCATTGAAATTCTTATGAGATATTTGGAGAACTATTGGATTCAAACTTGGTATATATGTGTGTGTAGAAGATATTATATATTGGTTTAGATCCTCAACAAATGGAATTTTCCAAGGAATCAGTAGAGATTCTATTGATAACTTTTAGTTGATATATCCAAATAGCATTAATTAAGAATGAAGCCCCATCCATTTGTTGGAGTATGTGGAATTGACTAAACAATAATTGTGTAAGGGTTTAAAGGAATATTAAATGGTAATGTTAAATTAAATTCAAACTTGATCATCACATAGTGTGTTGAAAGATCAATTGGTTGAGTCTGCTCCAAGGACATCGCCTCTTGAAGAGGGGAAGAAAAGAGCTTGAATTAATGATTATGATTTTAAAGGAAGAAGCTCTTTGTTTCCATCTTGTTACTTGAAATTTTTCTAGGGAAATGATTTCATATATGTCAATAGTTATTGAGCAAAACATGATCATTTCTCACTTGACATTTTGGCTTATGTGCATAATGGTAAAAGGGTTGGATTTAATTGTATGTGACAATTTGAATGATGAAACTTTCTAGGAGGATTCTTTGCATGGTTGAGTGACTTTATGACTTAGCACATAGACTAATTAAATGCTCACATGCTCAAGGAAATAAGATATGGATTAAATGGGAAACTTGGCATTTGATAGGGTGACTACACAGATTCTGTAATATGCCAACCTTCTTGTTGAAAGAAGAGGAAATGATAATAAGTAAACTATTGGTATCAAGATGATCACATAACACTCCTAGCACTAATGATCCTTATTGAGTTACCTTGGGATGACAAACTTCACTAAGTAGATCCATGGGTTAGATGGATGTTTTAATGATAATTCTTGCTTTAGATGTGATAGCTAGTATTATTGATATTTCAAGATAGGGGCTTGTTTTTGTTGATAAATCATGATAAGAATTCCCATGATATTATTTATTTGTATTCATTACATATGATGTTATGTGATTCCATTTAATTATGTTGATGAAAGGCCCTATCTTTGATAAAGATGTATTGAGGTTATACTTATCATGATAGTATCTCATGATGTGATGACATCATGTAATTGCATGGAAATATTTATGCTAAGATGTTTTGTGATGACAAGTGTGAGAATGTGGTAATGATAGTAATGTGGTATTCTCATGATGACATGTGAGAGTTTGCATGCAGATTATTTCTTTGAGATGTTGATATTATGACTAATGCATTGATTGTATGTTGTGAGGTGGTGATTGTCAGGTTATCCACCAATGGGCCAAGAGGGACAATTTATTTGATGATATCATGGGAGCCCATAACCATAAAAGAGAATATTACAAGTGAAATCTTAGGGGTTGGGGACAACTCAATCAACTAATTATGCCTTGTATCTGAGTTGTGATGTCGAAGTCCATAGAATGGCTAGAGTGTTGCTCGTCAGTGGAGTGGTGGGATTGGAATTTGATGCCTAGGGTTTTGTATCTGAGGGAGTATAAGGAGGGAGTTTTAGTCCAGCCTCTCAAGATTCCTTGGTTTGGTGTCGTAGAGCCCTGATACACTTAGATGTCGAAAGTTAGGAAGAACTACTTGAGTGTTTCTCACACTTCCTGGGAGATTTTGATGCATGGGGTTGTGTACCCGAGGCAGTATAAGGTCAACCTTTCGTGATGCCTAGTGTACGTAAGTATTGATCCAAATGCTTACCTGGGAAGATGAGGTCTAGTGCCTTACAACCCTAATAGACTGAGAGGATACTTGGTTCTTAAACTTGGGAAGAACTACTTGTGTATGGCTTGCGCTTCTTGAGAGATTTCGATGTCTGTTGTGGTTGGTGGCCTTATACTAGTTTAGCAAAGGGTGTTGAGGAAGACACGAGGAGCTAATAGAGGGTGTTGTGGAAAATATGGGGAGCTAATTAAAACCTATAAGAAACATATTCAATGTTAACTTCAGGATGAAGTTCCTTGAAGGGAGGGATTATGTCATGCCCCATGTTATAATAAAATAAATAAATAAATACTAATAATTATCCTAAGGGATAATAATAAGTAATTAAAAATAAATATTTGGGTAATAAAAGAAAATGGTAAAATAAGTAATGGCAAATTATGGAGAAACCCTAAAATATAATAAATAATTAAATAATGGATCTTATGAATGGGGTTATTTACCATGGATGGATTCTATATAAGGACTGAGAAGAAGGAGGAAAAGGGTGTCTCATTTTGCTGGGGAAATTTGAGGACAAGGCTAAGAATAGTTGGCATAGTAGTGGATTGAGGGCTCGGGGGCTCTTGGTCATGATGACTGAGGGGTTGGTTGGGAGGAGAGTCATCCCCCACACTTTTTCACAACTTGTGGAATCAAGGATCGGAGTCCCATGGGTAAGTTGAAACTTTCAACTTTCAGGTAAGTTACTCACCATATACTCCTTTTAATTTATGTGAATCATGTATCTTTATTTTTATTAGATCTAGGTTGAAAGTTGTGGTGTTTATTTATGTATTTAGCTTTATAAGAATTTGGGTCCTGACAAGTGAGGGGATTACTACTACTGAAGGACTATCTAACAAGGAGAATAATTCAAGTGCTTACAAGAAAAAGAGGAAGAAACATTCCAAAAGTTCCCTAGCTAAGGAATTCAACAAGGTAAAACCACCCACATTTCATGGAGAAGTCAAGATGGGTGAATAAGAAAAGGCATGGCTACTATCACTAAAGAAGCATTTCCAAGTACACAATTACTTAGGAAACATGAAAGCAAGGGTGGCCACCTTTAATTTAATTGGAGGGGATTCCATTTGGTGGGAAGACCTTAAGAATGTAAAAGGGATCAATGAAAAGGATCTGACCTAGAAGTAATTTGAGAAATATTTCAAGAAGGAGTATATGTCAGAGAAATATTATGATGGAAATATCAAAGAGTTCCATGAACGCAAATTGGGACAAATCACCATGGATGAATATGTCAAAAGGTTCATAGAAATGTTAAGGTATTTCCCAAACATCAAAGATGAGAAGGTGAAGATACAATGTTTTCTCAGTGGATTGTCATAATCCTTCCAGGATAGAATTGAATTTGATGAACCCATGACACTTGATGACACCATCTGAAAGGATAATTATTGCTATGAGCAATCAAAGTATAGGCAGGAGCCTCACAAAGAATGGAAAAGGAAGGATAAGACTGGATTTAAGAAGAAGCGATTTAAGTCATCCCGGTATAAGAATCCAAGAAAGAGTGCCCAACTCAATTACCCCACTAACAACATACATCAGCAAAACTATCCTACTTAAAGTGGGAATAAGCCAACAAAACCCACAATGGAAAATGTAGAAGGACAAAATAAAGGACCACTAAAATGTTGGGGTTGTGGAGAACCACACTTGCTAAGAGACTTCCCTCATACATATAATGATAATAAGAGAATTTACAATGTCTAGGAGGATACTATAGTTGATGGTGTAGCTAGAAGTGTACCTCAGATATATGCAACTGTCAAGAATCGAAAAGCATACCAACAAGCCTCAGTGGTGGAGATAGAAGGTATACTTTCCAACCGCTCTATTTCAATTTTGATTGACCCTAGTTCTAACCTTAGCTATATTGCACCCCAATTCGTTGAGGCATGTGTCTTACAAAAAAGAAATCAAGCAAAATCATGGTTGGTTCAACTAGGTATAGGAACCAAGAGGAAAGTGAATGAGGTAATAGAAGCACGCCAATTTGAGATGGATGGACTGCACACCCAGACAATATTGAATATACTAAAATTGGTGTCATGTGCCATGTTAATCATTATCGACTGGCTAGCATGACATAAAGATAAAATAGACTATTTTAACTAGACCCTGGAATGTGAGGATGATGAAGGAAATAAAAGGATCCTACAAGGCATCCATAAACCTGTGTCAGTAAGGAAAATTTCAGCATTAAAGCCAAAAAGACATTGCAGAAAAGGATATACATTGTATGGTATACATGTGACAGATTCAACAAAGGATAATAAGTTGATAATTGAAGAAAATCTAGTGCTACATGAGTATGGAGATATATTCCTTGAGGAAATACTAGGACTTCCTCCCAAGAGGAATATTAATTTTTCCATAGAGATTTTTCCAAGAGTAGTGTGGGTCTAGAATACCTTACAGCATGAGCACACTTGAATTGGTGGAGCTGAAAATGCAATTGAAAGAACTGTTAGACAAGAGATATATCAGACCCGCTCTGTTCCCATGTGAAGCACCAGCTTTGTTTTTCAAGAAGAAGGATGGTACCCTCAGGTTATGCATTGATTTTAGATAGCGAAACAAGATGAACATCAAGAAAAAATATACATTGCACGGGATTGATGACCTTTTTAATCAGCTGAGAAGAGCCGCAATATTCTCTAAAATAGATTTGAGGTTCAAGTATCATCAAATCAAGATCAAGGATGAGGACATTTATAAAACTTCCTTTAGAATAAGGTATGGACATTATGATTTTGTAGTGGTTCCCTTTGGGATTACTAATGCACCAACTACATTTATTTGTTTAATTAATAGAATTTTAAGTAAGTACTTGGATAAGTTTGTTCTAATGTTCATTGATGACATTTTAATTTACTCAAAGACTAAGGAACACTTCAGGCTAGTACTGCAAGTATTGAAAGAGCACTAGTTGTATGTTAAATACAACAAATGTGATTTCTTTCAGAAATAGATTCATTACTTGGGTCATGTGATCTCAAAAGGAGTTGTAGTAGAACCTGAGAAAATCAAGGCAATCATAGATTGGCCTGCTCCTCGGAATGTATTTAAAGTGAGATCATTTATGGAAATGGCTATACACTATACAAGGTTTATCCTAGGATTTTCAAAAATTGGCCATCTGATCACTTCATCACAAAGAAAAGGAGTGAAATTTGGATGGTCAGTAGATTATGAAGTAAGTTTCCAACAACTAAAACATCTTCTATTGAATGCACCTATCTTAAAGATTCCATCTCCAGATAAGGATTTCCTAGTGTGTACAAATGTTTGCAAGGAAGGACTTGGTGGATTCCCCATGCAAGAAGGGCATGTAATTAGTTTTGAATCCATGAAACTAAATGAGCATGAGAAAATTTGTGTTACTCATGATTTGGAGGTTGCAGCCATTGTGCATGCCTTGAAGATGTGGAGGCACTATTTAATTGGAAGGAGGTTTGTATTGATGACAAATCACAGTGGAATGAATTACTTATTCGATCAAGCATGTTTAAATGCTAGACAAGGCAGGTGGATGGAACCCATTAGTGAAATTGATTTTGAAATCTGGCATATTAAGGGAAAAGAAAATCAAGTGGTATATGCACTCAGCTGGAGGATGAAAGCAATGTATCTAGAAACAACTAGTGTATGTGAGTCTAGTATAAAACATAGGATCAGAAAATTCCCTACATGGCGACAAACACTTCAAGCTAATGAAGGAAAGATTAGAGAAAGAACCAAAAGGACAAAAGTGTGAAGGATATCATCTCACATAGGATGGATTGTTGGTATACAAAGGTCGGTTGTACATACCCAATTCAACTGAACTTAATGATATTATAATGAACGAGTTCCACAAGAGACATTATATAGGTCACCCAAGTTACCAGAAAATGATAAGAGTTGTGAGGAAGTTGTACCATAGGCCAAAGATGAAGAAAGATATTACAAAATATATTGCCAAATGTTTAGAATGCCAACAAGATAAGGTTGAGCATAGGCATCCAGCAGGATTTCTACAGCAAATACAAATTCCAGAATGGAAGTGGGAAGTCATATCAATGGACTTCATCACCCATTTACCCAAAATAGCAAAACAACACGATGCAATCATTGTGGTGGTGGATAAGTTGAGCAATCCACCTCACTTCATTCCAGTAAAATACACCTACAAAGAAATTGACATAGATAATATTTTTATAAAGGAAAATTTCAAATCTCATGACATGCCCAAGATGATCATATCAGATCGATATGCCAAATTTACTTCAAAATTCTAGAGAGGATTACTTGCAGGCCTTGGGACACAGTTGGCTTTCAACACCGCTTACCATCCTCAGACAGATGGGAAAACAGAGAGAGTGAAAAAAGTGATGGAGGACATGTTAAGAATTTGTGTTATGCACCATCCAAAGAAGTGGAAAGATTACTTACCCCTAGTGGAGTTTTCCTATAATAATGGCTACCAAGAGTCATTGAAAATGAGTCTCTTTGAGGCCTTATATGGCAGGAAATGTAATATCCCAATCAACTGGGATAACCTAGTGGACAGTTTTACGCTTGGGCCATACATGCTAAAAGAAATGGAACAATAAGTGGCCCAAATCAAATGGAATTTGAAAGTGTCTCAGGATAGACAAAAGATTTATGCTGACAAAAAATGAACTCCTAGGGAGTTCAAAGTAAGAGGCCATGTTTATCTCAAAGTCAAGCCCAAAACAAGTTTCCTCATAATGGGAACCTATGCTAAGTTAGCACCCCACTATTGTGGACCATTCGAAGTCCTGGAGAGAGTGGGATCAGTGGCATAAAGGCTTGTCCTGCCTCCTACTATTAAATCACATAATGTATTACATGTATCCTTGAGAAATGTGTTCATGACACTAATCATATTACTGATTGAACCATGATTCAGGTGGAACTAGAAGGAGAATTCCAACTCAAACCTCAATTCATCCTATATAGGAAAAATAAACTATTTTGAAACCAATCCATTATGCAAGTCAAGGTGCAATGGAAGCACTTTGGAGTAGATGAGGCCATGTAGGAACTAGAGGATGCCATGAAAGTGGCATACCCATTTGTTTTTACTATATAGAGATGTGTATGTGGTTGGTAAACACCAAGGATGGTGTTTATTTTAAGGGGGAGGGGAATGTAACACCTTGTTTTCCCCCAGTCTATAATTATAACTATGACTTAATGTTGTTGTGAGTCACAACAGGGATATTTGTCTATTATAAGACTAGAATGGACAAGTTCAACTATGTAATTGTATGTTTTGTTAATGAAAGCTTGTTGGACAATTGATTGAATGGTGTAGCATCGATATGGACCATGATACTATGAGTGGAAAAAGTGACAGGGAAGGGATTTCCTTGCCTAAAATCTTTAGTTCCATTTAGTGAAAAGTCATATTTTGAAGTATTTTCCCTCTTTTCTCATTTTCCACAAATTAGTTAATGAAGGAGGAATGGTAGTTGAGCAATCAACTACCTACCTTAATGGAGGTATGGAGGAATGGTTGGGACAACTGAAGATCGTTAGCTAGAGATACAACCAATTACCCACCTCATTTTTTGGGTTGACCCACAAATGCCTCTGATATAAGAAAAAAGGAAATATCAGGAAACCTTCTGGGAAAACAGTGGAGGAGGAAGAGAGTTCTAGTAGGGTAAGTAGAGAATGTGGAGAGAAAGGAAGAGAAAAGGGGAGAGTTGATATTCAAGGGGATCTTTCTATTGAATCCTAAGAAGAAGAAGACCCCAACCAGACATAGAAAGAGGGTCATGACTCCAATGCCTATTGGATAGGAAACCCACACTGAGAAGGGAGGCAATTGAGGGACTATGTAGCAGTGAAGGGACTCACGTGTGCATAGGTTATCCAACTGGAATGCAACTGTGAAAACTTGTGGAGGCCCTGATTTGGTGGGACGAAGAGGAATTTCTACTGTTGACTTCCTGTGAAGGAGAGTGGCCTTCACCCCCTACCCATGTTTTCCTAGAAAACTAAGTTTCACTAGTGGTGTCATGGTCTGGCATGGGGGTGGCATGTTGTAGAAAGCATAGAGAAATAAAGCCCACCGTTGGGTGGAAAATAACTCATCGTCAGTCAATTGGATTGGCTAGCAATTTCACAAACATATATGTTTCAATTATGTGCTCTGATGTGTGAAGATTTGAATAAATGTGCATGTATTTTGAGTTCATGATCTTGTATGAAATTCCCTGCAAAGAATGATTTGAATGCATGATTCTGTAATTTTTTGTATGATGGGTAAATTTGCATGTTGGATTAAATTTTCCTTGAATTCTTAGGCCGATATTCTATAATTTCATGACCAAATCTCTAAGAATGGAATGGATTGAGTGAAGATTTTATTCACTAGGGAAGTCATTGTTTTTTCTTATGTTCCATGAAACTTTGTGGTGGAACCTTTAGGGTAGAAACTTGATGTGGGGACCCAGACCTATTGGAACCCTCAACTAGTTGCAGAGTTAGATGAATTTTCTAGTGAATCCATGTAAAGGCCTTTGAAGTGAAAAAATAGATTTTAGGTAGTCCTTGACATATTTAAGCTTGGCGATGGAACCATGGCGTAGTGGAACCTTAAACCCATGAAGTGAAAGGGATAAGTGTCATCTGTGGTGAATTTGGGGAAAAAGAGGGGCTCATTATTGGTCGAGCACTTCTAAGCTCGAAATAGATGAGGACCATTGATCATGGTTGATCTCAGTTGTCTGATCTTTCAGGAAAACGTTTCAGAAAGACTCATTGGGGAAGTCTTATAGTAACTAGAAATTCTGAAGTGGTGAGTTTGAATGATGTGATCCAATTAATCAATGCACACCTTTAATCCCAAAATGGATATGGGTTGGCATATCTGTCAGAATCAAGTGACCCCAATAAAGGGGTGTGCGGCTTAAAAACCCACTAAAAATTTGGATCATTGATCGATGTGAATTCTCCACCGTCTAATTTAGTGGATGTGCAAGTGTACTAGGAGAGGTAAAGGAAGAAGGGGAGGGGACCCACTCCTCTTGCAGCCAATAGTTGAGTGGTAGATGGAGGCTTGTCATTGGGTACACATCAGTGAAGGTGGATGAATGAGTGCAGGCCATGTGGTAGTTAGGTACCAGTGGGACCTGCAATTATCAATGGAAAGAGTCAATAGAAATCAACTAAGTGTTAAGAGCAAATATTGATTGTTCATCGAGAGTAAATCTCAACCATCCATTGGAGGTCAAATTTTGGGAAAACCACGAGGCATCATAAAATGGAAGTCTGATGGTATAGGTCTGATGGAAATAAACCAATAGTGTTGCAGGAAGTTCATCTTCTGATAGTGTTGCGGCAATTTCATCTTATGATAATGTTGTGGGAAGTGCATCTTCTGATAGTGTTGTGGGAAGTGCATCTTTCAATGGTGTTGCAGAAAGTGTATCTCTCAAAATTGTTGTAGAAGGGGGAGCTAAACCAGTGATTCTGGTAGCTTTGCAGGCTTTGGACTTCAGAAGAAACCATGACCAAGATAAGTTGACATTCTGAAAATGTTAGCCCGATGGAGAGAATCTGAAAATCTCACGAGCTACGTATTTCGGGTAAACCACGAGGCTTGGTAAACTACCATTGTGATGGGGATTTTCCAAAAGGGGTGATTCTAATAGCCTTGTGGGTGTCAGAAGTCCAATGGTTTATATCTGAAGGCTTAGTAGCAAGTTCAGGGCCGATGCCTTTCATCCATGTGAGGGAGCAGGTTCATGTCAGCTAGACGAGTGGAGCACATCAACGTGGATGCCACATGGACATGATGTCATCACCTATGATAAATGCCTAAGAAACTTTAAGAGACCATATCTTTATGTCGAGAAATCGCCTATGGACATTATTATAATTGTGGAAAGCTCTCGAAGAGAAAAATTGACTTTGAGTTAAAAATCGAGGTCGAAGTTAGGATTTGGAAGAGTAAGTATAGAGGATTATGAGCAAATTTGAACATCCCACTAGTCTAATGAATCTTAGGGAGTCAGGTGTGCTACAACAAACCTTCTCAATTGCTCATAATCAGTAGACAAAGAATACGCTATTCCTAGATTTGCTCATTACTTGGTTCACTTTCTATAGAAAACCAAGACCAATCAATGGAAGAAAAAAACAATTATGTTTTCACAGTTCTCGTTGTGCCAATTACAATCCAACAATTAGACAAATACAATAGTAGTTGAAAAAATAGTCCATTCAAGAAAATAATAACTTTGTAATGACAACACTCTATGGTCTTATATGTGCACACACAACTCCAATCACACATTTGTTCATTCCTTCAACTCACAAGATGCATGGCTATAGGTAACGTTATTTATTCTAGTGTGTTTACATAACACTCACACATAAAAAAAATACCAGTGATTTATCATTTGGTAGAGATTCCAATGCTTATAGGTGACAGTTACAATCCATATCCTTTCACAATATTTATTCCAACATTGATACAATCCATGGTTGTAAGTGTTATTGCTCACCATGCATCGATTTAAAGAGGGGTGAATTGGTGGTCGAATTTGCATTCAATTATCAAAACATAACATTCAGTCACAACAATTCATCAACCATAGAGATTTTGAAATGCACCATAGACACACAAATTTTACCTTGGAAACCCAATTGGGAAGAAAACTAGGTTCTAGGTGATCTTCATTAAGAAGGAAACTAATTACAAAAAGATGAGCTATACCCATATTTAGTGTATTGTTACTCACTAGCAGGAAATGTGTAGATGGCTATGGCTCAACAACAATCTTCACTCATCGTTGGATAGACTCAGTGTATTTTTCTCCTGTGATCATCAAGAAGATTTTTTCCTTGAGCTCTCATCTTTGGTATTGCCCTTCTTCATTTCCACCTCTTTGTTCCATTTAATGCTCTTCTTCATCACAACCTTCACTTTCAATAGTCTTCCTTGGAAGGCTAACCATCACAATGGTTTGTTTCAACTTCCAAGGGAATTTTGAACATTTTCTTAACTTTGCCAAAAACAATTAAATGCTTATTACAAAGTTTTCAAAGAGTTTATGTTGGCGAGAATTCAATTTGGATCAACAACTAGTACCATTACGAACAAAAAACTTAAAATTGATCCCCAAATCAAAGGGTGGTATTGCTAGTAGCACCTCATTTTTTATGTTGAGGTTAAAAGTACAACTTGTTTGATATTGTGACCTTGACAATTGATGCCACTATGAATAAAAAATCCTCAAAATCAATGCTCGAATTAAAACGTGGTGCTATCCACGTCATTTTTTTTTTTTTTTAATTGCAAAACTAAGAAAAAAATGATTTTCTTTAAATAAATAAATTCAAAAAAGAAAGAACATTTTCAACTAAAAATAAAAATAAAATGAAATTTA
>CBVK0100094927.1:0-27246 GCA_900067695.1 Picea abies | reverse complement strand
TTTCTTCCCCCCCCCCCCGATGTTACCGAAGCTCTGCAATCTCCTATCCTCATGACAGATACTCTCTCTAAGGGGAACATGGGTAGCATCTCTACTACGGTCACGATCAACATTTCAATCAAATAAGGTGTCGTGGAAAAAATCAACCTTGGTGCTAATTACACATCTGACGAAGTGGTCTCTTACACCACTTTATTCAAGGAATTTTGGGATGTCTTTACATGGAGTTACGAGGAAATGCTAGGGATTGATCCTTCGATCGTCGTACATGAAATCAAAACCTACCCTGATGCGAAACCAGTTTGACAAAACCTTCACCCAGTTCATCCCAAGAAAATCACAACTATAAAGGCAGAAGTTGAAAAACTTCTAAAATCTGGCTTTATCTATTCCGTCCCTTTAATCGAATGGGTCTCCAACCTTGTTCTAGTTGCTAAAAAACAAGGGACCATCCGTGTTTGCATTGACTATAGAGATCTCAACAAATCTTGTCCTAAGGACAACTACCCTACGCCCTTCATCTACCAAATCATCGATAACTACGTAGGGAGAAAAATATTTTCTTTCATGGATGGTTTTTCTGGATATAACCATATTGAAATCTTGCTTACCGATCAACACAAGACAACCTTCATCTGCCCTTGGGGAACTTTTGCCTACCAAAAGCTACCTTTTGGCATTAAAAATGTTGGAGCCACTTTTTAGTGAGCCATGTCATATGCTTTTCATGACATCAAACATATCGCAGAATCATATCTTGATGATTTACCTGCTCATTCGCTAAATCGATCCGATCACATTCATCATTTCCGCACAATTTTTCTGCGATGTAGGTTCTACCGTATTCGTCTGAACCCACACAAATGCATTTTTGCTGTCGAATCCAGTCGACTCCTCGGTTTCATTGTCTCCAAAGATGGGATTAGGGTGGACCCCTTAAAGATTAAGGCCATCTTAGCCTTACCTCCACCCACCAATTTAACCCAACTCCAAAGTTTGCAAGGCAAAGCAAACTTTCTTCACCGTTTCATCTGCAATTATGCTGAGATCACTAAAGGATTTATGCGGTTACTGCAAAATAACATCCCTTTCATCTGGGATGACATAGCTCAACAGTCATTCGATGCTCTCAAGCATGCTTTGACCCATGCACCTTTGTTACATCCCCCTGAATATACAAAGGATTATATCCTTTACTTGGCCACTTCTACTTCCACCATCGCAATGGTGTTAGTCCAAGAAGTCTCCAACGACGAAGAACATGTGATTTATTATCTAAGAAAGAGTTTATCTAGACCCAAACTAAGATATTCGCATGTTGAGAAACTGGCTCTGGCAGCCGTCATCACTGTCCAAATATTCTTCCACTACATCTTATTACGCACCACCACGGTAATCACAGACTCCAACCCCATGTACCACGTTCTGACACGTCAAGTACTTGGGGGAAAATATTCGAAATGGATCGTTATTCTTCAAGAATTTGATCTTGAGTTTACAAAGGCTAAAGACAAGAAATCCCTGGTGTTTGCCGATCTCATCTGTGCTCTCCCTCGTGTCGATGAAAACATCGAACCTAGAGATTCTCTCCTCGCCGAATCTCTCTTCCTTATCAGCACCTCTAATCCTTGGTATGGAGACATTCTCCTCTACCTTCAAACACAACGTTTTCAACCCAACATCTCTCGCAAAGAGCGTTGATGCATTCGTCACCACTCTTGCTGTTATATTATCCTCGGCGACACTTTGTATCGTCATGGTATCGACACCATCCTTCGGCGATGTTTGACTCACAAGGAGGCTGAACACGTTTTGAACGATTGTCACCTTGGTTCCTGTGGTGGTCACCTTTCCAGTATGGCCACAGCCCAAAAAATCCTACGTGCCAACTACTTTTGGCCCTCGATTTTCAAAGATTGTATTGAGGCTGTCAAAAGATTCCCACCCTACCAAATATTTAACAAGAAGGCACGCACCCACCCTATGGCGCTGCACCCTCTTATTTCCATCAACCCCTTTGCCAAATGGGGCATCGATTTCATGCAGTGTAAGCCTACCTCAGCTGGGGGCACGGTTATATCATCGTCGCCGTCAACTACTTCACCAAATGGGTTGAGGCTATGCCTACCTTCCTGAATGATGGTCGTACAGCAGCTCTATTCCTCTTCAACCACATCATAACTCGTTTTGGTGTACCACATGCCATTGTCACTGACCATGGTGCACACTTCAAAAACCAGATGATGAGCGAGTTACATGTTAAATTGGGTTTTCTCCATGAAAACTCATCCCCTTACTACCCTCAAGAGAACAGACAAGTTGAGGCTATCAACAAAGTCCTAAAGACCATGATCCAATGCATGGTAGGGGAAAACAAAACATCATGGCATCTACAACTGCTCTCCGCTCTCTAGGCCTATCACACCTCTATGAAAAATTCAACTGGATTCACTCCTTTCCAGTTGGTCTATGGAATTGAAGCCATCCTACCAATTGAGTGTGAGATCCCATCACTCAAACTAAAAGTATAACTCCTGCCTCATACTTTTGTGGAAGAAGAACGATTTTTATATCTTTCCAAACTGGACGAAACGCATCGCGATGCTGCTCTCGCCAATGAGGCACATAAAAAATGAATTAAAAGTCAATATGACAAATTCGTCCACCTTCAGACTTTTACAGAAGGAGACTTAGTCCTTGTTTATGACCAAGCTCACAATAAATTGGGGACAGGAAAGTTAGAACCCATGTGCAACAGTCCCTACATCGTGAAACGTGTCCTACATAAAGGTGCCTATAAATTAGTTGATCATGATGGAATATCCCTAGGAGAGCCCCAAAATGGGATTTACCTTAAGAAGTACTATGCCTAGATCACCTAGCATTTGTGCTTTGTACATTATTGTATCTAGTTTTGGTGTGTCTATTTTCTTTCACGTGCTCGAGTCTTTACCGTTGCCACTCATGACTGTGCCTGTGTTTTCATGCGCATATGACGCCCTCCTTTCCTATATTTTTTGGGTTCGCGGATAGCGCTAGCCGACATACCCAAAACATTGCTTCAGCAGCTTGGGTTATTTACCAATTTGACCAGGTGGTGAGTTTAGGAGGCATTTGTTTAGGACCAGCAACCAACAATATGGCAAAATATCATACTGTCATTGGACTGCTGACCCAAGCTTCCTCTCTAGGTATCTCTTGCATCATTATTTACTTAGAATCCCAACTGGTGGTTTGTCAACTCAACTGTATCTACGATGTCCATAGTCCTATCCTGCTATGCCTACACTTGCAAGTTCGTCGTCTCGAAGGAATGTTTGATTACATCGAATATAGACACATTTCGAGAGAACTTAATAGTGTTTCGGATTCATTAGCTAATTATATCATGGATCAGTATCTTGCCCACATATAAGATTCAAGGAAAGAAAAACTGTACATCACATGTAAATTAAAACACATCACAGACATCATCATGTACAAATCATTGGCATCATAAAAACTCGAAACTATATATATATATATGGTGTGACTGAAATGTTTGTATTACATCAACAAAGTGTGTAGAAGAGAAAAATATTGGGTCTATTCATACATACAACATCACCTGACAAGGCATACAAAAACATTATCACGGGGAGACTCTAGTCTCCCCGCACTACATTGTGTTATGAGTAACACACTACTACATGCACTACGTGCCTCAACAAAGAATTTATATTCTCTGGTACTCCTACAGTGTGCCACTGAATATGTAAAGACACATCCCCCCTCCACAGAGGAGGGATACCCATCGTAAGGCCTTGGAGGTTCCTCTCAACCTCCCGGAGACCCACCACCGGTACTGTTGGGTCTGCTGCAACTGGAGTGCCTCCACGATGCCCTAGTACTGGTATATCAACTGGGCACACTGCTCCCTTGTTTTCATGTTGGAAACAAAACATCTATTAAAACTCTTTTACATACCCCCCAAAAAATACATATACATCAAAAACTTAGAAAAAAAAAGAAACTAGACAAGGTATGGCTTAGTCTCTTACCTGACTCATCCCAATCTTCCCCCAAGGGAAAAATCAAGTCCATACTCCCACGAAAGTCTACATTGGCATAAATGAAGTCCTCTATCCAGAGGTACTGCCGTCTCAGCTAGGCAAAGAAATCACTAGTAAAGTGGAACTCTGACTACAAAACTAGCCTTGGAGATAGGCTAGTCCACCTCTCCATCTGAGGTTCATCCACTGGTCGTACTGCTAGTGCTATCTGAGGCTGCATCTGAGGGATGCACTCTAGAAAAAATGAGACCAAAAATGAGCCATAGCCGAACTGCTTCTGACCAGTCCTACACTGTGAGATCTGTTCCTTCACATTCCGAAGGAACGTTGCACTCCAGTTGAACAGTGTTGGTTCCAAACACTGAACACCATAGGCCACCTGTGATCTCGATGCTAGATGAGCACTAGTGCTTCCAGTCACGCTTGTGATAGTGAATAGTATAGACCGGAGAGGCAGATCTCGAATATCCTTGATAGGGATTCTGCCCCCTACCAACCTTGCTCCCAGGATGAAGTGGCGTGCCAAATACATGTCCACCTGCTCAGGTAATGCCCTCTGCCCAGTGAAAGATATGGGGACGCCTCTTTTCGAGAGGCCGGTCAAAAAGTACACATCTTCCAACTCAATGGTTAGGAGTTGTGTGCCGATACATAATCCCTATTCCACAACATCCCAAAGGCCAATCATATGCTTAAGTAATAACACCTCTCTCTTCAGTGTTTGCAATTTGAAGAACTTGAGAAAGCCACAAGATTGCAAAGTGGCCCGCGTATGGGGACTCCGTAGAGTGGCTAAATCATCCATCTCATGTTCCCTCTCTTTCCATTCAATCATGATTGTCGAAGATACCTACAAAACAAAAAATCAAGAATTTCATTATTCCTCACGTTTTTATAATTTCGGTGATTTTCAAAAGCATTTTAAAACATGAAACAAAATGCCCATGTCATCTAAAAGTAACCACTCACTCTTTTTAACCACCACACCCTTTAACATTTGTCAAATAATGATAAAAATGTTTTAAAAATGAAAAACGACTTTGGGGGATGCGTGGGCATTTGGGGGGAATTTTTATGAGTTATTTTACTAAAATGATTGGTCCAATCGATTGCAAGGGTGTAGACATCCTAACAACCCTTCTCTAACACATTTTTGTAAAAGAATTCCCCCTATTTTATTAATTTTTAAAAAGAGGTCGATTTGGTTCAAAGAAGGGCGATCTAGGGCTTTGTGTTTTAAATAAATAATGCTATGAAAACCAATCTAAAACCATGTAATTGAAAGATAAAAGGATGAACACCTACCTGGTTCAAATGGTGAGCGAAATGATCGATCGTAGCTCTGGCAGCGAGAAAAACAAGATTTGCATCGCAGGTTTCCTGGCAGTTCTAATGAATTATTCACCTTGTCGCATTTATAAGCATAGTCTTAGTTCGTTCTTGAGCTCGACAATATGAGAATGTAATCGGGTAAACTTTTATCTCTTTTTCGGACCCGTACAGATACGAACACATGAAAAAGGAACCCCCTTGGAGTCTACTTTAAACCCTTTTCAGACTCTCTAAATATGAAAAGATTGTCAAGTGACCTTGCTTCCTTTCACACTTGTTAAAAGGTCAGAAAGGGCATCTTTCGAGCGATAATTTAACCCTTTTTTGGTCTCGTTGGACTACTGTACGAAAAAGGAACTGAGAGAGTTCTCTTTTAAGTGTTTTTCCAAACTCTATGATCCCGAAAAACCTTTGATTTTTCTGTCTTTGGACTCGTTAAAGCACACATCGATAGGCCCATATGGGAACGAACCCTTACTTCTTCCAGTTCGTTAAACAAAGGAAGAGGAAATTACCGAAGGTGAGTTATATTGAGCATGTGTTATCCTCCTGAAGCTCATTAAATCAAAAATATGTACTCATCTATCTGGATGGGGGAAAAAATTGAAAGGAACAAGCCAAACAGTCTCTTGAGAACATCATCCAACACTTCTTAGAGTCGCCCTTGAACATGACACTTTTTCATCTGTACACATCATAATCCGCTGAACCTCTGCACTGAGCCAATCCTCCGAGTTCCTTTCACTCCTTTGGGTCACCCGACACAAGTCAAAATACCCATTGCATAGTTTTGGTCTGTGTCTTGTTCTTCTATTGTGCCTCAGTGTTCGAGGGAAGTATCCACCTCGAGAGTCGGCCATCCCAAGTATCTTGCCTCAAAACCTATGTCAGTTCATGTCCATTTGATCTACCAATTACATCTCCATGTCTGTTTCATGTTGTTGATGGGGGATACATCAAGGCCCTCCCTCGACGAGTCTATTCCTGTCGACTCCAGCATATTATCCGGGAATTAGGATTAGAAACTAATTAGTACTTTGGGACCTGCATGCCTCAATGGTAGGCCTCTTCACATTTGACAGTGGGTTTACATCATTGACCCCTGATCAAATGATTCCATGGATTTTCAAACTCAAATCATCTATTCACATTCGCTGGAATGTACTAGGGTACCTTGGGAATCATTGACATTAATGGTGATCTCCCTCGCACTTGTTAACGGTTCACACCATTGACCGGTAATCAAGTGGTTTTTGCCACGTTCGACATCAAGACATCCATTCACATGGTCAGATTCATACCATATTGGGATTGGTAAGAAGACCCTGGGTTGAGCAATCACTTTGGTATATGCTTTGCCCAGGCTGCGAAGGAATTTCCATTGGACAAAGAACACATACATTGTTACATAGATCCACTTTGTATTGGTCATGGATATGTCTTGTCATCTCGTAGATCCATTGTGTATTCTTCGCGGCTATGATCAGTCCGAGTCATTAGAGTATAGATCCACATTGTATCTCCGGTGGCTATACCTTTTATCAATACAATTATGGATCCACAGTGTATTTTATGGCGGCCATATCCTGCTAAGTCTTGATCACCCAAGCATAGGTATGCCTGCCTTGGGTTTTGAAATATCTCATGATATTTGTTGGATGTTTGTGTGCAGCTTCTGTCAGGTTCTTCGAGTCTATACCCTTTCTTGGACATCTACAAAGTATTTCAGTTATCAGTTGGCATCTTCTAACTTCATACTTTGCGGGGAATTCTGTTACACGTCAAAATTGCTCAGCTGGATAAGTGTCGCATGTCCCTCTCAATTGTCGTAAGTGTCGCACCTTCCTTACAACTTTCACAAGTGTCGTAAGTTGGTCATAAGTGTCGCAAATGATGTTTAGACATACTGCCATGTCGACGACACTAAGGAGACACTTATAACATCTCATATGCTTGATTTGAAGGAGGAGAACTGGTTTAATGAAGTCAAATAACTCTTGACACCTAAAGAGAGCCCTAAAACAAAGATTTTTAGGGAGACCGCTCCCCTACTTCAGCCCTAGAAGCGTTGGTGCTCCCCTACAAGGCTCCAGGGAGAGTTATAACACTCCCCAGCCCCCTCTAAAGGAGAGCTACTCATCTTGAAAGCGCTGGTGCTCCCCTAAAGCTTACCAGGGAGCGCTACAACGCTCTGATGCCCCTTCTAAAGGAGTGCTTCCTAATCTGATGCAGTAGTTGGCCCATTGAGGAGAATAAGGGGAGGATCTTTCGAGATTAGGAGGAAGTTGTGCTTGAATTCTTGGTTTCATCAAGAGATCCCTGATCTAAGGAGAAGGTTCCCAACTTTTTCTAAAGATAACTCAAGAGGTTAAGCTCCTTTTAACCTATATAAACAGGCTCTATGATGGTGGAAAGGGGGAAGAAATGAAGATATAAAACTTATGATCTTGGAGGAAACTCACAGTCAGCCAAAGGAGAGTGATCAGTGAAGCTGTTGTTATCTAGGTCATGGAGCTTTCAGGCAAGGGTTAGACGAAGGGGATTTGACGAAGTTGTCGCATTCGCATCTACGATTGTAAGTACTGTTGTCGTTATTCTCATCAATATGACACGCTTGGCCTATTTCTTTCTAGTTTTTGTCTAATGTCACATGAACTTATCATTAATTGATAGATTTGTTTTCAAGCTAGTATCAATAGAGTAGGAAGTGGTTGTATCTTGTCTTGTCCACAGAACTTAGAGAGGAGCAAAAGGATTCGAGCGCAACTCGGAGTGTGCCGGGACAAACATCAATAAAAAGGTACCTCTGTCATCCTTCCTTCTCATGTGTTGGTTTAGATGGATTTGAAAGGAAGTTAGTGTCCATGTTAATCATTTTTTGTCTAGAGTTAGGGTCAAGCTCTTAGAGGCGATTTGCCTGTCCGCAGGGAGATTTTCCTACAACAGTGATGTCTTCAATTCTTCTACACAATCCACCAAAGGTGAAACTCTACCTCATGTGAATAAAGGAGTTGAGGTCGAACATAATGAGACATCGTTTTATTGACGGTCATTGATGTATACCGTTAAAAAACATGAGAAAGCCTATCGATAATGAAACTAGGTGTCAAGGAACCAAGTACATTCTTACAAGTGTTAATAAAGGAGCTGGTGTCAAACACCTGAAGAATCCATTGATCATGAGACATTGATGCATTCCCAATTGTTGATGGCGAGAGAGCCTACCACTAATGAATGAAAACTTCAAGGTACTCATAAGACTCTAGGCCCCATTTCTAGAATAAATGGGTTGATGTCGATGGAAAGAGACTTGCTGAAAGGATAGCATTAAGGAATCTCTCATTAGTTAGCACAAGGTACAAAGAAGGAGATTCATTATTTGGTGGAAATCAAACAAAGAACAAATTCATGAACCAATGACCCTATGCATATTTCGCATGTGAAAAGTGCAAGCGATACACGAAAAAGACCCTTTCAATATTAGTCAATGATGAAAAATTGTTGACAAAGGAAAGGAAACCACCAATAAGGCTAATGGAATCCAACACATTGCATGAATCTCAATGTGTGAATAGTTGTCTTACTATCGAACACAAGGGAAACCACCTATTCACCGACCAATGATGAAATGTCAACTGTTGGGTTCAACATTACCTACCAATGATGAAAGTAGGGCTAGGGTGCATGATAGGACTACAATATCATGTGACTCTGAGACAAACTGAGGGTATGTCCAACATGCAAAGTCAAGACTTATGAGAAGTGGTTGACACAGGTTGATAGACTTCCTTTGAACAAGAGAATGAGACATGTGGAGGACTCAGACAACATAGACCTAATGATGAAACCATAAGATGTAGGAGGCATCGATGAAATTATCTATAAGGAATGGAAGAGTACCCTGTCCATAGAGAAGACTATGTAACGAGCTCAACTTCCTAAGGCCATGCTAATCCCAAAATTATGATGATGAATGGACTCAAATAATTTTGTGCTCTGTTCAAAGGTGACACGACTGCTGCCGATATAAGATAATACTCCCTTCCCGCCCGTCTTTTTTTTTTGTTTTTTCATAGACAAATGAATGTTATGATATAGAGGAGGAAACGAGTGTCTCAAGTAATCAAAACTAGTTCCATCAGTGGAATGTACCTATGCTCAATGCAAGGAAGTGGATGCAAGATATGGACACTCGAGGGAATGTTCCCTCCTAGGTATAGGGTGTCAAATTGCAAAGGATATAAACAAGGCTCTGCTTGGTTAAGGATGTAAAACTCTTGGGGAAAATGGTTTATAACACAAAGTGAGAACCGGTTATAGGCTCAATGTTGTAAGCAAGGGCATGAAATGCAATCACAACTTGATGCAAAAAAATGTCCTTTTTCAGGTCTTTTAGTCTACTTGGTGTGAAAAATGGGTAAACTTGTGACAAATAGATGTATCTTCAAAACCAATTTATGAGTTTGAAAAAGACAAGTTCACTCAGCGATATTTTCATTTTTTGATAATGAGTCAGAAAGAGCTTAATTAAGACTCATGACCTTTGAAATCCAATTTAATGATTGTGATAGGGACAAATCACTTGGAAATCTTTTCCCATTTTTAGATGAGTCAGAAGAGAGCTTAAATTAAACTTCTGTAGAATGTCAATTTCTTACGAATAATCGACAAAATCTTGGGAAAACCCAATCTCTCCAAGTGGAGGAGGATAAAGCACTAACATAGTATATAATCTCCATGATGGTTTGAATAATGTCTCTTACTAGAAAATACATAGGTGGGGGTGTGGGATGCCCCACGAGGCCATCCCAATTGAAGGTGTTCTCCTCAAAACCCGAAGGGGGAGGACTTGGGGAAAGTAGAGCTCTCTCTCGTTCAGAAGATGCAAGATCGGGGATGTTGATGAAGTGATTGAAGGATGCATTACTCTCCGCAAAGGGAATAGGATTGACCATAGATTTCACTCGTATGACCACCTCTTCAATTCTAGGTTGAAGAGGATTCAGGATAACAGGGATAGGGGATACATCACCCTCGAAAATAGGGGTGTGATCAAGAGATGATTACAATGGAATTATTGTCGTGTCAATCGGAGGAACAATGTGTGGGGAAACCAAAGATGCCTCAGAATTTAAAGGGCCTTTAGGTGAGCACCATGTTTCTGGTATCCCATCTATGGCTAGACATAAATGAGTAAGATGACTTCCTTCAAAAGTCATGCAAAGGAATTCAGGCTTACGTCTGAGGTGTTTGGGCTTATCAATGGTCCCATTGTCATTCACGATGGCTGGAGGAATACTATCAACGTGGTAGGAAAAGGTGGGAGATTCATATCCTACATGGTATACATAGGTCAGAGAGGTGGAATTGATATGACTTGTGGTGACTAAAGTGGTGCCCCGATCATGACTCCTAGGGACCATGTATGGATTTTCAAGATAACCTGTAGAAGTTTTCAACCCATCTCCAACATTACTAGCATAGGTTGGTGATGGAGCTCCAGTATGACTCACAATTACTGGACTAGTGATGGATTGTGACATTTGATTCTGAGGTCCAGGGAAATATTGACTTTGAAACATTGCAGGCTAGGAAGGGTCCTGGTTTACCCCTTGTCCCTATCCGGAAAGGTAGTATCTTTCATTTAATTTATTAAGAGAAGTATGAATGAGCATCATCATCGAATTCTAGGAAGAGACACAAGTATGATAAGTATTATTCAAGTGAGGATATATGTTACCCCCTTGTGAAGGGGTCCCATGAAGTGGGTATCCCAAACTGTAAAACTGATTTTCCCCGTATGAAACACCTGGGGATACATGAGAACTCACCATGGAAAAAGTGTTCAAAGGAACTAACATGGTGGACGAAGGATACAAGAATGAAGTGTAGTAGGTAGACTAAGCACCCATTTGAGTATTATCTATTGAAAGAGAATAACCATGATTGGATCCGTAAGAGGGGAGGTTCCAACCTCCCATCGTAAAGGAAGGTTGAGGTAAATGGCTCATATCAAACAAAGATGTAGGCATTAGGGCCATGGTGCCCCTGGATCCAATGCTAGGATTCATATAAGTGGACCAAGGAGAGGATTGCAAGGGTGAAGGCATATCAACAGGATAATGACTAGAGACCCAAGGCATACAGTGAGTACCAAAGTGTTTCATACCATTATAAGAAACAAGAGGATTCATCCCCATAAAGTGAGTGGGAATAATGGGGTAAGCAACAGTAAATGAGAATCCAAAGGTACTTCACTATCCATAATGAGGGCTCAATATAGACCCTTAAGGCCAACCAGTAAGCAAAGAGCACACCAAAAGTCAAAAGACCAATATGCATGAAAATAGGGTAAAGTGGTTGAGTGGCCTCCCTCCCTAAAGAAGGTATGTCTCTCCCAAGAGGGGCCTGGGACTCCCTACTAAAGATCAAAGGCAAAATATTCAATTATAAGGGCCCTCTTTGTCTTAACAATGATTCAGTCAGATCCCCCCAGAGAGGTAATCCTCCATAAAGGATGTGTGTTGTCTTATCCTTATCTGACCAAGGGTACCTGTAGAATAACCCCTGCAAGTAACCTATGAGACACCTAAGTCAAGAAACTAATAAACCACTATATAATCAATGCAAAGGCAAGAAGTCATAAGTTAGGTCCACCATATGGGCAGGGTATCAAAGCCCAAAACCTTGAATGTACTACCTCCTATGGAGGTAAAGGCACTGACAAGATCCCCAGATACAAATAGATCCCTAGAAATATCTCTAACACTAGGAAGGTATCAACGTGATATCCCTTCAACCAAATTCACGTGACCTCGTGATTAACTCCGATGTGAGTAGATCCTACTGATATTACCAATTATACAATGGATTTATCCACTCCCTGACTCAAACAAATATGTTGATTCAATTGCCTTGGAGAATTTTACTCACGAAATCCTATTCCAAGGCACTAAATCCTAGGCTAGTTTGTGCACCCTAGAAAAGTAAAATAGTTACTAATAAATTTTAAATTATAGCATTGAATTTATGTCCATGATTACTAAAAAAGGTATGGTAATGAAACTCATGGTGTTATGACTCTGCAAGAAAAGTAAATATTCAAGTAATTCAAAGTCCTAACTTTAACTTTTGATGAATGATATGCTCCTAAAAAATGATGCAATTTTCAAATTGAAATCTGCAATTCTGAAGTAAATATGAAATCATTCACTATATGCACTAAGATAATGATAGAGATTCAAAGACAAAAATGCCAAGCAATGAAAAATCCCTACTTTTTTGTATTTTCAATATATCGAAATGAAAAATTCATGGAGTGAAAAGTAACTTGATATATAGCACTACTTTATATAAAAAAGAGTTAACTCAAGAATTATATCAAGCTATGAATCATTGAGCCCGATGTACAAGGACAATAAAAATTAAAAGATGAAGAAAAATACTTCGCACAAAAATTCAACAAAAAGAGGGTTTCCTTTCATCCTACAGGCACTCAATAGGAACTGTAGAGACCTAAGGAGTCTTCGCAAGAATCAAATCCCACCCAACAAACACCAGACTAAGCAAACAGGAAAGGAAAAGAGGTGTACATGATTGTTTGGGAAAACAGGGCGTATATACACAGCTTGCAATGAGACATCCTGCATGTATATGTGATTGTCAAGGAAAACTTCATGTATATGCTTTAAAACAAGGCCAAGAAAGGGATAAAAGTCTAAAAAATCAAACCCATAGTGAACAAGAGATGTCAAGCAATGTTATGAAAACAACCACAATAGAAATGAGAGCAATGTAAGGAGAAAATTACTTCAAACCCTCAGAAAAAATATTCATCCCCAGTATAGTCGTTGATTCTGTTGTAAGGAAAATCTCTCTATGGCTAGGGTAAATCAAAACAGATAGGTGTGACTACAGAAATCAACTCAATTCCAACATATTCTATATAAATCAATATGCAAGAGATATAATAAAGAGGCCTACTACATCCAAACATTTCATGATGTCCACCATTGAGCACTTAGACCCAAAGCTTTATACCTACAACAAGTTCTCAACAAAAAAGCATAGAAAGCATATAGTGATAATAGAATAGGTTAGCACATTAGATAGAATAATCCATTAATATACAAAACAAAATTTCCATGGATAATCACTCATATATTTTCAATATATCAATTGGATGGGAACTAACTATTTCTATTAATAAATGATCAATAGAAGTGAAAAGATTACAAGCTTCTGTGTTGACACGGCTCAGAATCTAGAAACCAAGTTCCTTCCATCTGGGCCTCCACCACTTCAATCCTCCACCAAAGGAAAGCTCATATAAGGGATACTAAGAGGCTCTCCATCAATAAGGGAAGAGCTTGGGGGATAGATACTGTGTTTAGACTTAAATCACAAAGGGATGTGGACTCAATATGAGGTAATAATTTCTCCAAAGTAACTTTTCTCTCAAACTTGAATTATCTCTCCTTTTCCATAGCTCAGAATTGTCTTGTTTATAGCCTTCATAACGCAACTGGAGGGCTAATTTAGAATGTTTCCATTATATGGAAGGCCAAGGATCAAATATCTCCTATCGTGACATGGAAAACTGACCTTTAATTTTGATTTTCTGGCACAAATCACTATGTATGTGGGTTGTAGTGGTGTAGCTAGTTTATACGCTTTTTTTATAGCTTGGAAGGTGTGTACAAGTGGAAAAATATTTATTTCTATCTCTGGATTTATCAATCAAGGAAAGTAATTCTACATAGGGGAATGGAATAAGGCCTTCTCTATAATAATTCATAGGGTGAGGCAAATATTTCTCTAACAATAGGCGGATTTGTTCTAGTGAATGGATTCTTCTTCTAGTCTCAACTCATACATCTCTGTTTCCGATAATCTGATTTGAAGGATGATTCTTTTGTATTCATTTTCTAGGTGTATTTGGAGGCAGTTGTTGAACTTTCTCTTCTACTTCTATATGATCTTCTTCATCTTTCCCTTCTACTTCTTCTTCATCTTCTTCTTCTTCTTTGTAAAGTTGTTCCATTGATTCATTTTTTTCTTCCTTTAATTCTCGTCCACCCATTATACCATATTTTGTTTTAATGTAGCATTTGATTCCAAATACTCTAAAGTGATTCAAATTTGTTGGTGTTCCTTTCCATAGCTTGTATTGAGTTTTTTCATTGTTTTTTCTAAGCATTACTCTTTTTTTAATGTGAACGATTCTATTCACTACATGTGTCCAAATAATATATGTCAATTTGGAATCCATTAGCATTCTTCAAGCCATTTCTTATGTAAATATCATCCATTATAATAATGTTCCTTTGTCTTTGAACCACTCTCTGAGCCAATATATGAATCCATGCTCTCGTCCACTATCATATATCTGTCCAAACCTGCTAAGTGTTCTTACGAATCCATATATGTCCATACTGTCCAAGACTCTACTGCACAATTGTTCATAATGTTGCCCCACTAATCACTATGCTATCATGAAGTCTTCACTACTACAACTGATTGTACTTCTGCTAACTGATTTCTCTGGATATTTCTTCTCAAAATATGAAATTTTCTCGAAGGATGGTTCTTTGGTCTATCACAATTATCGCATACACTCCCCCTATCTAATATTCATATTACCTGGGAGTCTCTAATCCTGATGGCTCAGAACTTCTTGCTCATATGTGTATTCATCATCATCTTCATTGTTATATTCATAATCTCTCTGAGATATGACTTCTTTATTTTTGTCTGTGGATTCATCTTTCACTACAATGCTTGAAAGTACAATCTCTTGAACATGTTCCTTATTTACTTGTCCTTATTTTCTTTCAGTTATTTTCCAAACCTTTTTGTATATGACATCTTTATTTTTCTCTGTAGAATTTTCTTCATCTCATTTTATTACCAATATTGCGATCTCTGGGACCTATTCTTCGTGTTTTATTATCCATACTTTCTTATATCTGATATCAATTTTGCCTTTCATGGAAGTATCGATCATGCTTATACAATCACTAGCTATGTGTCCATAGTTATGACATTCGTAACATTCAATGTTACGTGGGGCCACATAGGCATTTCTTGCTTGAACATTTCTTTTCTAATCCCTGCAATCTTCAATCTTATGTCCAAAATTAGTACAATAAAAGAAATGACCATAAAATAAATTTGCATACATGGGAGTGAATGATATTATTTTTTGTGTAGTCCTTCTGAATTTCTACATTGACTGATCATGATCATGATTGAAGATTCTTTATGTCTAGAACATGGATGGTCTTCTTGAAGATTTATTTTTAATAGTTTTCTTAGATTTTGGTCAACCATGATTCCTTCTTTTGAGTATTTTTGCATAACTCTCTCTATTTTCTTCATTATTCTTTTCTATCAACCTAGAGTGTTTCTCTTCATTCTCTATAACTGATGTGGAGGTTTATTTCTCTTCAATGTTCTTGTTGAGCTTAACAATTTTACTTCTCAATGTGACAACTTCTTCTTCAATCTTCTCAACCTCTTCTTCTTTCTTCATTATCTGAGACTTCATGACTTCTTATGTTATTTTTTCTTCTTCAAGATGGATTTTTAATGTGATTATTTATTATTCAAGTCCTTTCTCTTATTTACCAAACCCTTCCTCAAGATGGTTTAGATCGTTAGTTCTTTCCTTAAGATGATTTTTCAATATCCTCTCTCTCATTTCCGCTTCTTCCCTTAGTGCTTCTATGTTGGCTTCCAAATAGTTCTTTTGATATTCATTTTTTTCTGATATCGTTTTGTCTTCTTCTAACTGAGTTTTTAAGTTCTCAATGACACGTTGGGCTTCTTCGAAAATGTGAACACTTTCCTTTTGTATCATCAATTATTTCTTGAGTGACTTATTTTCTTCTCTTAGTTCATCTAAAGCATTAATCAATTCTGCTTCATAATTGTCTTCCTTTGCAATTAGTTTTTATGTCTCATTTCCTTCATGGCATTCTATTTCAATGTCCATGTTTTTCACAATTAAATAAAAAAACATACCTCTAGTGATTATGTACTTTTCATCTTTGAATTTGTAGGACATGGTGAACATAATTCTTCTTGATCTATATCTGCATCGTCTTTGGAATTTTTTGAATTTGTGATGGGTGAAGAATATATGTCATGTAACTTATTCCAAATTTCTTTGGCTGATGAACATTTACCAACCTTTTCTCTTACCAGATTAAGTAATCCTTCCCAGATGAAATCAATTGTTATTTTGTTATTCTTCTTCAATTCCTTATTCGCTACAATATTTTCCCTTTTTGAACTATCATATCTTGAACTACAATAATAGAGCAATTTAATACTTTTTAACCATAAAATGCAAGTGTTATATCAATGTAGAATTATCATCCAATAGTTGAAGAGTAAATAAACAATGAACAAATGAGCAATCATAGACATACACAGTACACCAATGTTTTTATGTGGAAACCCAAAGTGAGAGAAAACCACAAAATTATTTTTATTATATGTATTTAAGAATTACATTCATTGGGAGCACCAAATTCCTTTATTTTCCATATACAACTGGAAGGAGGCTCCAACCTCCTAGTTTCTCAAGCTACAACCTGAAGGAAACTCCAAATCCCCAATTCTCTGGCCAGTGGCTACAACCAGAAGGAGGTTGCAACAGTCTATGTTCTCCAGCTACAACCAAAATGTGTCTACAGCCACCTATCCTTGCCCCGTCCAACAACCATGAAATATAAGTAGAATTATGGAACCACTATCACACTATCACTATGAGATATATTGTTGTAAACATATACCAATCAACCTATAATCAAACTATAATCAACCTGTACCATAAACAAGTGCATCAACCATGCACCAACCTATACCAAACAACCTATAATCAACCTCTACCATAAAAAAATACATCAACCATGCACCAACCTATTCCTCAACATGTACCATTAATGAGTGCATCAACCATGCACCAAATATTTACCAATAATGCATCAAGTACACATAAACTATGACTCATCAAGAGGTACCAAGATCATCAACTATACACCTAATGTATGTGTCAACTCATCAACTACTTGTCTCAACCATGTACCCGAAATGTACCTCAACCATTTACCAAATACATATACCAATATAATTATCAAAAGTTCTCTATTATTACATAACACCATCCATAACCAAATACCATAAACCATTACATCAAACCATGTGCCACAACCTCACTGTTATACAACCTCTATATGTAACATACCTCAACCAAAATCTCTCATCAATTTCATCATCCAAATATGATTTGTAACTCTGTAATAGACCTAGTGTATATGATCACATACCTACAATCCTTAACTTTAAGAACAAGAGACTATCATTTTATCAAAATTTACTTTAGTCTCACATGATTAATTTTGGATTAGTCAACAACTCTAACTTGAAATAATCATAACTATGTACCTGCAATGAATAGATATATGAAAATGGTACACAATGTTCTTTAGTGTATTTTATGCAATTCCTCCATATTTCACTACTTGGAACCTCTCATAAAATGAGTTATAGAAAAAATGACATACCTTGTTGAATTTTGGCTTATTCTAGAGAGATATCTTGTAGAGTGTTCCCCGCACGAAATATTTGTTGTATGGATCTGAAAATGGTACACATAATACTAAATAATTTAATCTAACCAATAAATTTGGTATTACTAAATTTGGATCTGTTATGAATAAGTTATGACGTGTTTACCCGAAACACCTGATTTAGACTAGTTTCAGGACTAGCCACAAACCCTATTTTCCAAAGTGTAACTCCAAAAGTACGACGAACCACAAGGTGAAATTTTTATCACAGATACTTGGATATGTTTCCTCAAATACCTCTCAATTTCATGGTCTAAATCATTCTAGAAAAATATTTATTTCAAAAATGATGAGATGACCTGTAAATAACATACCTTAGAAAGCATTATCAAAAGAATTTATCCTCCCTCGAATTTCGGCCTTCCTTACTTCACCTTCCCTCTGAAATTTGGATTAGATATTATTTGGTTACCTCAGTCACTTATATATATTAAATATGATCAAGTGTGATTAAAATGATAGAGTCTTGCCTCTTATTTATACTTTCATGTAGCTTCCTCAAGGGGTTACCTTTTAACCATCTTAACCAAGTTTCCTTATTTTAGGGTTAACCCACTTATAACCACTTGTCCACTTAGTAATTTATACATTAACTGTATTATTTAAATAATTTATTTTGTATCTACTTTGACTTATAGTACACTCATCACTTAACTTTATTATTTAAAATCTCTTAAACCACTTCCCTTATTTTTGGGCTAACCCACTTCTAACCACTTGTCCACTTAGTAATTTCTCCATTAACTTTATTATTTAAATAATTTATTTTGTATCCACTTTGACTTATAGTACACTCATCACTGCACTTTATTATTTAAATAATTTCTTCTTTGCAACCACTTTGACTACTTTGACCTTCTGGGGCTTCTAGATGAATCATGAGGGTTCCCCAACTTCACATGGCCATAACTCTCTAGTCGTGAGGACTTATGTGACGTTGCACATACCAATGGAAATGGAATGAAATGTATTATCCATACATAATATTCTTACCTTCAAGTATATTAAAACTCATACCATTATACATAAAAAAACTTGGGTCCATTACCTAAGCCTTTTTGCTACCAAAATTTGCTACCAGACTTTCTTCAAGGGTTGACATCAATGAAAACCAACCCAAATAATGTATAGTATTCATCACAAACGTTCCTTAAACTCATCATGAATTTATAATTGAAGATGTAATGCATGCAACGTCCTAGTTTGCAACAAACTAAATAAAGAGAAGAGAAGGAAAATCTTTGTGGACATAGCATAGGAGGTGGTGAACCAGGGTAAAATATGTGTTATATGTGATGTTTTATTGAATCATTACCTTATATTAATGTTTATTTCATGAAGGAATGAATAACTATATGTATTATCATGCATGCATGAGGCTAAAGGTGAATGAACCCTAGAAATACTTGAATTGATAACAAATATTAATGCATGACGAAGATAGAATACACCCGAAGATCCCCACTCATTCCTAGACTGCAAGAAACTGAGCATTGTAGTCACCCATAGAGATATCTTAGGTGATATTGTGTTTTTTGCTGTACACGCAATGTTTCTTTCTAGTTTTCCAGGAGGGATGATAGGTTTAGAGGGTTTTGTTGGAAACATGTTGAGATCCGAACCTGGGTCATCCTAAGAGCATGGTTTGTTGTATTTCAAGCTTGCTTAAACTTTGAAAGAAACATATAACAAGAGTTTATTTATTCTTTTCGGTCTCATTTGGATTACTTAAGAAAAGAATTCCCCCTAGAGCCTTCTTTAATCCCTTTTCAGACTCTCTAAAATTGAAAATATTGTCAAGCGATCTCGTTTCCCTTCATGCTCATAAAACAAAAAATTTAAGGCACACTTGTCTAGTGCTAGTTTACCCATTTTTTAGTCCGAATAGTTAATTTACGAATAAATTTATTTCCTAGGAGCTTTGGTTCACTAGTAGAGTATTCTCAGGATTAAGTTTAACCCTTTTCGGGCCCGGGGGACTAAATTTTCAAAAAGGGGCCATTCTCCCATGTTTTGGTTTATCTCTTTTTCTATCCTTGGATATTATTTACGAAAAGGAACCCCCTCAGAGTCCATATTTAATCTCTTTTCAGACTCCCTAAATATGAAAACATTGTCGAGTGACCTTGTTCCCTTCACACTCGTTAATTGGTCCAAAAGAAATCTCTATTTGGAATAAGTTTAACCCATTTTCTAGATAATAGATTATATAGGAAAAAGGTATGCCTCAGTAGACATGTCTCTCTAGGAGAGTTATCCTAAGTTATGTTTGATACTTTTTCAGGCTAAGGGGACTAAATTTCAAAAAAGGATGTGAGTCCATAATTAATCTCTTTTCAGACTCCTTAAAATTGAAAATATAGTTGAGTGATCTTGTCTCTATCAGGCTCATTAAAATGGTTTTGAAGACACATCATTTCAGTATAAGTTTAACCCTTTTTTGAACCGATTGGACTAATTGAAAAAAATCAACACTCTGGAGTCTTCTTTTAGTGTTTTTCAGACTCTCTAAAGATGAAAAACCACTGAGCTTACCTTCTTTGGGATCGTAAAACTTCACATAGAAGGATTCTTGTTGTGTCATGCTGCAATCGCATCGCACGTCTCATCCTTGTGTGTTGGGCCTAATTTTGGCTTCATGTTTCTATTATTGAACCTTTAAAGCATTCCTTAGATGCAATCCTTGTAGCACTTTTTTCCCCTGTGATATGATGCCTTGACCCATGGAGGAATTTTCCCAAGTGCCCTTATCCTGCACATGTCTCCTTGAACCAAGTATCAGTTTGTTCCATGCACTTGGAACTAGTTTTCTTTCTCATTTCACTCGTTCCTCCTTTGTAATGTATCATTATTTAGTTTTTTCAAGATCGTGAAAATTTTTGAAAAAGACAAAAACATCAAATATTCTAAAAGGAGGGTATGATATATACATTCTCTCTTATTGGAAGCAAGATAGTCTCCCTTGGAAAAAGCACATATTTCCATTTGTTCTAGAAGAATTGGGATCTAGAATGACCTTAGGAAGCTATTCTCGTTACATAAAGTTGTGTCCTCTTCCATTTGGTTACTCTTCCAAACATATGGAGAGTTTTGTGGTGTCTCCTGTATCATAGAATTATGTCATTAATATATTTCTTGAGTCTCATCATTTTGTCATGCTTTTTTCCAAGGGAAGTTTTAGCCAACCTAAGTCGTCCATTATGCATTTGATCTCTTGAATCTCATGAGTCAACCACCTTGAGAGTATAATCAAGTTCATATTCAAAATCAATCAAGTTTTGTGCCTAATGATTGAGTTCCATAAGTCTTTCCCTGACACCACATGGAAGACCTCAAAGTAATGAGTCTTACACTCCTATTGTACTCCTACCTGAGTTTTGAAGATATTGAATCTGTTGCTCAAGATATGAAGCTATTATCTCCATCCATGGGCATTGATGCTTCCTCATGATGTATATCACTTTTTACTTGTATATATTTAGATGATTTCTAGATGTAGATCTGATGTGTATTGTTTGCGGCTACACTTTATAAAGACATTCATATTTGTCTCGTAGCCATGGTTATTTTTTATCACATGGATCCACAATGTACTTGATTGATATCCATGCTTAGTTTATCCTGATCATGTGTATGCCTACCTCAGAGATATTATCATTATTTTGTAGATGACACGCTCATGAACACTCGTCTTGGGCTCAATCAAATCCATGCCTTCCCACTATGTAAATATATTGTAATGTATTTTATCCATCAGATTCTCTTATTACTTGACACACTAGGAGGCATCTATTATAGCCCAAAAATGCCACATCTATGCATCCAAGACGTTGGCCCATCCATTTTCATACTTTTCCAAACACACTGCTAAGGTTTCCTTCTAAAAAAACATTTTTTGGATAATGTACACGCCCTGTTGCACTAATAGACTAAATACACATGCATGATGCATGATAGTTATCCCACATACATACTCTTTCTACATGCTAGCTGGCCTACATTTACCTCCAAATTTTACAAAAAATATAAAATTGCATGTATTTCGGCGGAGTTTACAGGCTATAGAGGGTTTCCTACCCATTTTACCCCTTGTAGCCCATCCCCAAACTGAATAACCATATTTTTCTCATATAAAAATAGGTATTGCAGACTCATTTAGACATATGAAAAAGAGAATAAGAAAAATCAGTGAAGATCCTTTCCCTCTCATTGCCCAAGTTTTTCATCTTTCTTTGAGTTTTAGCCTCATCTTTCCCCTCCAACCATTCTCCCTATGGAACCCTTCTTTCTTCCCTTGATGGTATGTTGGTTGTGAGAATTCTATGTGAGATTGATGCACTTGGAGCCACGATAGAGGATCTTGGACTTGGTTCATAGAGCGATGTTCACAAGCAAAGGTTGTAACCTTTCATCTTGAATTTGAATAAAATAGATTATTGTTGTCCCAAAACCCTATGTGTACATGTTACTGTTAATTTGAGAATTAATATCTATATTTAGAATTTTAAGTGATTACTAGAGATTGTATATGTTGTTGCATTGCATTCTTAACCCCTTGCATGTCATCTTTGGGAGGAGATCTATGATCTAGGAGGAAACAACAAGTGGAAGAGGACGACATCAACCATAAGGATTCAAGGTGAACTCATTAACCTTCTCTTCTCTCTTTCTCTTATCACTTATTCTATATTTGTTTGGCGTAGATTAGATATAAGTCAGTCTTTTAAGGGAGTTATCTCTCCTCCGATTCCTTATACCCAGTTTAGAGGGAATTTACCCATAGTATCAATGAAATGGATGTAACATAGGCCAATAAGTCATCATCTACATGTATAGTGGAAAATTATGCTATAACAGATGCCCCCTAATGTTTGAGTTCTGAAGAGAAACTAATGGCTAAAAAAAAAATAAAAAATTCATGAGATATTGGAGGGCCCATTGGGTAAGAGTAGTTCAAGACCAGTCACAGAATAGTACCTACAATCGAAACAAGTAAGATACTCTCTTCTTGAGTTAAGAATTCCCATGCTTGATTGTGATGTAAGAATGGCCTCTAATGAAATACATTGTGGATTCATGAATGATAAAAATATAAATGATTTCCATGGCCATGCAAACTATACACAATGGATCCTTGTGATATATAATACCAGTAATCAATGCCACGCGGAAATAAATAGTGGATCCATGAAAATGTGGATCATAGACATGGATAGATATACAATGGAGCTATGTCTTAGGATCATATCAGAGGATATCAATAGCTAAAGAAGTGAAATAATTGATCCTCTGCAAGTACCAATGTCACTAAGGGTGGTACAATCAATATAAGTCAGGTAGGAGTAGAAAAGAGGTTATGCTCATACTTCACCCAAAGTCTTCAATACGACGGTTGTGGTACAATTATACACTATGTGAATAAATCATTTTAAGTCAAACACAATGAGACACAATTTGATTATTGATCATTTATTTGTATCATTAACAAATGTGAGACAACCCACCAATGATAATAATGGGTTTCAAGGTACCTAGTATAATCTAGAAAGTGTGAATAGAGGATCTAATGTCGAACACCTGATAGAATCTATTGATCAAGAGAAATTAATGTATTCCCACTTTGAATAGAAAGGGAACCTACCACTAATGACTACAATCCCCAATGTACTAATAAAAACTCTTAATCCATATCCTGGAGCAAGATGTTTTGAAATTGATAGGAAGAGATCCACTGGAAGGAAGGAATTAAGGAATCCCCCATCATCCAACATAAGGAGAAGCAGAAGAAAAAATATTTAGAAGGAATCATATGAAAAATATTGTAAGGACCACACCGAGGTATGACTCTGGAATGCACTAGATGGAATAACACACAACAAATACTCTTTGAATAATAGTAAATAATGGATACTATTGAAAAATAAGACGAATGCACCAATGGGGTAGTATGGAAACCAAGGTACCACAGGAATCCCTATGTGTGATGATGGTTGTTGACTTTGAACATAAGGGAAACCACTCACTCAATGACCAATGATGGTTTTTCATCTACTGAGTGAAAGTTCACCTATCAATAATGGAAATAGGCCCAAGGTGAAACTCTAGATCATACTCTCGTAGAAATGAGTCGTAGTCGATAAGAGAAGACCCCCCCATGAGAATTCAATGAGGACCTTCTATACTAGCATGAGTGAGATAGAAATATACTTGTGAAACTGAAAAATATTTGACTCACATGGGAAGGATGACTTGGAAATACAAGGTTTCTATATAATGGCCAACATAGGTTGAATTCCTTTGAATATAGATACAACACAAAATGTTACTTAGGCAGCATGGACTATAAAATGGGATACGTGTGGGACATAAGAGGTGTCAAAAAATGCTCCATATGACTGGAAGAATATCCTGCTGGAGGAGATTTATCTCAATAACCAGGAAAAATGCCTCCCAAAGCAATAATAAACCCAATAATGAGGTAAATGAATCATCATATTATGCTTTGTTGAAGCATGACTTAGGTAGATTCCATTTAAAATAAAATACTCATTCACGTCCTTCTTTTTTTTCTTTTTCATATTATAAATCCTAAAAGGAATAAAATATTTCTATAGTACAATGGACGAAACAAGCATTGCGAGCAATCAAACTAGTTCCAACATCAAGGAACATACCTATGCTCAATGAAAGAAAATGTGTGTATGATATGGATTCTCAAGGTAATTTTCCTCCAGGGGTAAGGTGTCTAGACACAAAAGAAAAAAATTACAGGTTTGGTGGCTATTCAAGAATACACATATATGGATTATACAACAACAAGTTGAATCCGACATTAAGAATGAAAAGAGGAAGCGGTCAATATGCAATGAAGATACAATTTAACACACTTTTGGAAGCCCTATGGGTAATTTATCTAGAAATATATAAATATGTAGTCATGAGGCTTCAACGAAAAGACATGGGAAGAGTAAGCAATACTTCCGAGTCTACAAAAAAAAATGCATCATGGGTGTCAAAAATTACAATGAGGTACTAACTATGACACCCATGAAGAGGTAAGCTCAACCATCCATAAACTGTAGAATTCCTGCAGAAACCCCGATAGATCTAGAATTCTAGTTAAATTGAACACAAACAATTTGATGATATTCAAGAGATGAGTGAAAGTTTTTGCTCCATAAATCAAAGAATTATATTAATAAAAAATGAATATACATGAGAAACCGTCCTCAAAAAAGAAGAGAGGAGGTGAATATATAGAATTTCCAACATAGAAATTCGAGTCAAAAAAAGCTAGAAACAGTTAAAATAGGGATCATAAGCTAAGGGAGACCACATAGTTCGACCTAGACCACTAAAGATACATTTCACACACTCATTAATTTCCACAAGAGTTAATCGATGCGCATTATCTCACTTAATCTCACTTAACTAACAAGAGAAGCAATTCCAACTCACTTAACTGACCCGAAATAGTAGTTACTAATAATAGTAACGGTAAAAATCATTAATTAAGGAATAAATATCTCACTCTAAGAGGAGGTGCACATTCCCTAATAATATATGATTTTTTCCATCGGGGAGTTGGAATAAATCATTAATAGATCAAGAAAAACAAGAATAAATCGAGAAAATCAAGAAAAATCAAGAAAATCAAGAACCAGGAGTTAAGTCTTGATCTAAAATTAACAGTTTTCCCTAAAATATAGGGATGAGGTACCCTTCTTCTCTATGTGGAAAAATTAGGTGAAATAAAGTGTAAATTAATGTATCAACCAAGATCTAGGAGTCTAGTCTAGGTATAAACTAATGTAAGTTAGGGATATGCTCCAACACCCGCCCTTAAGCCTAACTGTAATGACAAAAAATTTGAGTCCCGACAACTTGGCCATTTTAGGTACTCATTACATAAAATAATTCCTCATGAAATGAGGAAAGAGGGAAAACCTTTTGTGAAACCCCCCCCCCTGAAAAGAGGAAAAAAATGCTGAGTGGCCAAAAGTGACCTACTCGTTTGTCTCCACCACTCCAAACATAGCTCTCAGTGCTAAAAATTTCTTTTTAGTGAAGGGCTTGGTGAAGATGTATAAAAAATCAGAGTGTGAATTTAGATATGAACCAAGTGACATGTAGCAATGTATGGGAAGAAAATTTTCTATGGCAGCCAGGGATTGAGGAGCCCTAAAAAACTGTGATCTAGTCCTTCTTCTATCCGTAGGATGACCTACTAGCTCACCCACATCTTGCAGGGTTTTCTCTGCCCAAGTTGGCAACTGATTTGGAGAAGCCATGAATTTCTCCTCATCCTCTATATCATACCTACAATTCTTCTTTTATGGTTTCTCTGAAGTTCTCAAAGAATCTTCTGACTCCTCCTCATGAGTGACAACAAGTGGTTCCTCGACAGGGTCTTTTGAAAAATCATGCAGCGATTCTTCTTCAAACTTCACACTTTGAGCTAGAATGAAATTTTTCAGTGTGAGAGTCCAACAATATATATCCTTTGAAACCTTTAGGATATCCAAAAAATATGCATTCAACACTTTGATTCTCCAAATCCTTCCTCTTATCCGTCGGAATGTGAGCCCATGCTCGTGAACCAAAAATACGAAAGTGCGACACTTTTGGTTTCTTACCGGTCCAACATTTAAAAGGAGTGGTGTCTTTTAGTGATTTGTGAGGAAATCAATTCTAAATGTATGATTCACAATTAATATATTCATCCCATATATTTGGAGCTAATGATTTCGACTGTAGCATACAATTTTCCATCTCTTTTAAGGATCGACTTTTCCTCTCCGCAACATCGTTCTGTTCTGGTGTATATGGCATTGTGTGTTGTAGTTGTATACTAATTGAAGGCTGTAAGAATGGGCCTGTAATGTCACTGTGAATCATCCCAAGTGGTGAAGAAGTTCTATGTGCCTTCCCTTTGTCAAACTTTTTCTCTGGATGCTTGCCAAGAATGCATCCTTGACATACATCGCTTGTAAATTTAATAGCTGACAATCCTTCTACCATGTTTTCCTTGTTGAGTTGATGCAAGTACTTATAGTTTAGATGGCCAAATATTTCATGCCATAAATTGATGATATCATTATATTGTGACAGAAATAAAATGCTAATATATTTAGGAACAAAGTAGGAGAAGAAATACAAACGAGAACCGTGATCTGCAATTCCATGTGCAAGCTGTGAGCCTGTGGAAATGTCGGTAATCACTG
>CBVK0100094922.1:0-13896 GCA_900067695.1 Picea abies | reverse complement strand
AATTCATGTGGGCCCCGTTTGGGTAAGTCAGTACATCAACTTCTCGGGCTCGTAACTTTTGCTACAATCTTTGTTTTAGGCGCACGATAGCCCGTTGGAAAGGTATCATCGAGGAGATTCATTTTGGGGTCTCAATTAGAGCCTTTGACTATCATTGAGAAGCTCGGTCCCGAAAAACCTTCATTTAGGCCCTCAAAATGGCCTCGAAAGTTAAAAACTGTTAAAAATAGTAAATTGCCAAAATTGCTAGAAAACTGTTTTGAGCGAATTGGAAAAGGTGGGTGGCCACCGATATCCACCTGGATCAACATCCCTCAAGGAAACAATGATTTCCCCAACTATAATAAGGAGGTGTTCTTCAAAAATACACCCTGTACATATTAGAGATTAAACCCTTGCAGATTAGACCACCCTCCATGCAAAATGAAGCCCTCACATCAATGGGATCCACCTAATATCAATGGACACTGCCATTTCTTGGCCAAGGCGTTGATTAAATCAATAACCTAAATAAGAATGCACCCTCTCCAGAGTAATTCGTCGTACAACACATTTATTCCTGCCAAGAAGAATGCAATAGTTTTTCCTCAACCCCGTTCCAAGACTCCAATAGAATATCTACCTCATAGGAAGATTCCTCTAAACATATTGGCTAGAGTGGATATCCCACCATTGAAACCAATCCCTCTAGCTAGAGTGGATCTTTCACCAGTGAAACCATATCTAGGGTTTTACTCCAAACCCCGAGCCTCCAAATCTCCTTAAGCTCTCCACAATCTCAACTCAAAAATATAGCATGCATAATGAGAGAGGCCCCCTCATCTCCTTTTATAATCCTTTCATGAGAATCACTTCAAATTATGAAAGTGACTTCTAAGGTTATTTCCCAATTAATTAAAAAGTCACTTAATAACCTTTTATTTTAATTACCTAATGCCACTTAGACTTTAGCTTTAATAAGGGTGACATCAAATAATCTCCATAATCTCCCCTTCCCCACTGATTATAGCCTACATGGAGAGTTTATAGGTTATTCTATCATCCTTCGTGGATTAGTTTGGAAAGGGACATTACAATGATGGACATTGATAATGATAACTGGCTCCTGATGTGTCACATTGATGTTCTCTATAGAAAGTGGAGTAGAGTCATCAAATAAAATATGAAAGTAGTTGTCATCCGAAAATCATCACAATCGGCCTCAAAATCGTATCAAGAATATACTTCTCGAATATATTCTGCCATGATGTGATGACCAATAATTTTCATGTTATATATCTGGTTGATGATCTCTAGGTTACATCTCCCTCTAGGAACTTTTGTCTCGAGAGCTTCAAACTTCCGTCTAATTTCCATGAGAAGTTGAATATCCCTTGGAAACACTACATATAATATACCACAATAAAGATATTAAAATTATCTATCTAATGGCATTGAGTTGGTAGCAATTTGAGCACTTTGTGAAAAGTTATAAGCTCTGCAGTCCCACCGCCGTCACGAAAAACCCAAACAAATAGTTGATTTTGGATAGCAATATCTTCACATCCGAAGCTCCCATTTGGGTGATTATTTTTTTAAATCAATTATTGTTGAAAGATGAACTCAAATCTATAATTTTTTTTCCCAAATTTGTCCCCAACTGCTACATAAATCAAAAACATTATGTGACCATCTTCGAAAAATCTTGAAAATAGCGGATTCTAAAATGTCGATAACTTTACTTTCCACACTTTGTTTCATCGTTTTTTTTTTAAAAATTGAGCATTTTTCCAAGAGAAACTCGGATATACAACCAATTTCTCTTCTCCAAAAAAATATCCAAAAATAGAAAAAAAAAATTGTCCATTTTTTTGGCCGAAGAAAGTGCTTTGATACCAATTGTTAAGTAGAAAAGACTAAATATAGAAAAGCCACAAATATTCAAGAACAATATAGAATAAATTTCTATTTTATTATTTAAAACCCTTGAGGTAGGGAAACACCATACAATGGATCATATTATGAAATGGATCATCTCATGTTCACTTGCCTCTTCCACGAGGAAACCTCCTAATAAACTACCGCTCTATTACAATACTTCTTCTTCATATCCAATTACATTGTGTGAACTCCTTTATTTAGTGCTACTAATCACCTAAGAATATTCTAGAGGAGGAATCTTCTAGAAACACAAATCCTCTTACATTTATTATATCTAAATAGCATAATGGGTCTTAATTAATACTATAGTGGACCTAGTCCACCTTATATTGAATGGCCTCCACTATGAACCCTTCCACCCCCACTACCTCTTTAGCTACCTAACATTACACTTTTATTACTCTCAATCTTTTTCAATTAGATGTAATTATATTACCTAAATTATGTTACACTTAAGATTATACTAAACTTTATAACCACATGTCACAACTCCAAGGGCATATGGAACTTAGATAATTGTCTCAATTGGTGCTTTGCATATGTATATGATTATTGTAGGATCACTCTCTTTTTGTTTCTATGATATCTATAAGTTAAGTGCTCCTTAATTCAGAAAATAATATAAGACTCTATGAGTACTATTGCTTTCTCAAACAGATTTGTCTTCGAGTTCTGAGTTAATTAAAACGTCTGATTTTGCTCGTTTTCGGTGGATTTTGGTATCGATTTGTTGCAAAGATTTTATTTTCTTGACCTTCTAACTCGATTCGAAGATCTCGAAAAGCTTTTAAATCGCATTTTTATTAAGATCGTGAGATTTCAATTGCAGATTTGAAGTTATCAAATTGTATGGGCAACAAGATTCCAGCCAAAATCGTGGCGGAAAAAAGCACCGAGAAAGCTGTGTTTTAGTTCGTTTTTAGATCGCGCGGATTGTGAGATTTATGAAGAACTAGCCAAAACGTGACTGGAGCTCCACAATACTACAGCGCCACGTTTATCTGGTAAATTGCCACGATAATAATAGACTACTCATACCTGGCTCCGATGTCATAGGATTTTGATTCGAGAAGAATGAATAAGATTATAGGACTGGCACTGTTACTGCAACAACTCTTCATGGTCGTGAAGGCTAGCGCCGTCTCGTGTCCTACGGATTTCCTCTACGTCCGTCAAATTCCATGGGACGCCTCTCCCTGCAAGTCGGGAAGTCACGATGGACAGTGCTACCAGACATTGTTGAGCTTATTCGCCGTAGGCATAGCGCAGCATCTCAAAGACTCCACCATGTTCTTGTTTCCCAACCATGCCTTCGCCACTGCTTGTCTCCATGAATTCCAGCAACAGATTTCTTCAATGCCCACGTCTCCTCTTTCCCCGCTCTTAGTCCGCCGATGCCTGAACGACACATCCGTACTTGTATCCAGTCCCAGATTCTGCGGCGGCATAAAAAACAAACATGATTGGATTGATTTGTTGGGCACAACTGCAATCGACTCGTCCTGCAGTGGGGATCTCAAAGACTTGGGTGCTTGCAGTTTATGCATTAATGGCACCCAGCAGGTTACCAGCAGATTGGTCAGGATGATTAAAAACGTTACAGGGAGAACCAGTCTCCAATGCTTCTACTTGGCGCTTCTCTATGCTGCCGGCGTGGTGAACAAATTCGGGCCGAAGTACCCTGACACCGCTAACTGTATATTAGGATTGGACTTGCTCACGCCCGAAACGAAAGAGAATAGCCGTTTCGTTTTCGTTTTCACTTGGGTCGTCGCTGCGGTTATCGTTGTTTTAGTTGCTACGTGTGCCATTGTTTATTTCGTGCGGGTGAGGAGGAACCACGGGAATCGACACAGACAGTTTGTAAATAGGAACAGAGACCTCTTGAGGGCAACCCTGAGGCCCAACACGGGCGCAGTTTGGTTCAGCATAAAGGAAATCAAGGCTGCGACCCACAATTTCAGCGGTGCCAATCTCGTTGGTCAGGGGGGCTTCGGGACTGTGTATAGGGGCACTCTTACCAACGGGCAAACGGTGGCCGTGAAGAGAATCAGAGACTGCTCTGCCGAAGGGGATGCGGAGTTTTTAAACGAAGCAGAGATTATCAACAATATCAGGCACCGGAATCTAGTCGCCTTGAGAGGTTGCTGCGTTGCCAGCAACGACAACGAAGGGCACCAGCGATTTCTGATATACGATTACATGTCCAATGGCAGTCTGGATGAACACATCTTTGGAGAAAAGTCGAAGAAGGCCCCGTTGAGCTGGCTGCAGCGGAAGACCATTGTGCTGGGAACTGCCAAGGGCTTGGCTTATCTTCACAATGGTGTCAAGCCTGCGATATATCACAGAGATATCAAACCTACCAACATTCTGCTGGACGACAAGATGAATGCCCGCGTGTCTGACTTGGGTCTGGCGAGGATGATGACTAAAGAAGGAGAATCCCATCTGACGACGAAGGTAGCTGGGACGTATGGCTACTTGGCCCCCGAATATGCTCTCTACGGCCAACTCACAGACAAGAGTGATGTGTATAGCTTCGGTGTTGTGTTGTTGGAGATCATGAGCGGCAGAAGGGCTCTTGACACCTCCCTGGAATCGACTCCCGATTATCTCATAACGGATTGGGCATGGAGGCTTGTGAAAGCAGGCAAAGTTGTTGGCGTAATAGATGAAAATATCGCTGAGAGTGGGCCTGTACTGGACATCATGGTGAGGTTCGTTTCAGTGGGTATTCTGTGTGCTCATGTTATGGTGGCTTACAGACCCACGATTGCGGAAGCTCTGAAGATGTTGGAAGGGGACATTGAGATGCCTCAAATCCCTGACAGTATTTGCTATGACTTACGGATCTGTCAGCTACAGAAACAGGAGAACCTGAAATTACCAGAGCTCCTGACTCTTCTATAATAGCATCAAAAGGTGTTAAGGGAGGTAATTAGTGGCCACAATTTTTCACTGAATCATTGTTTGCTTACACCTATTGATAATGGGCACATTTAATGATCTTTTAACCATAAATTTCAAATGTATGGTTATCAATTGAAGATGCTAGTATTCTTTCCAAATCAATGAACTAGATGTTATGTTAATAACTTTCTAACATTTTTAAAAGCTTCGGTTAACCTGTTTGCTTTTTAACATTTATTTAATATGATTAAGAAATTACTATGTGACCATCTAATTGCCAAGTTCAAATGTTGAAATTACAAATTTATTTCATTATTAACTTTTTATCATTTTTAAGTATTAGATTTACATTTGTACCACTTCATAATTACAATCAATTTTTTCATATTCTTCAATGGTTTCATATTCTTCATATTCTTAGTTTCATCTTACCAGCAGTAAGCCTTTCACCAGCAAAGATTAGCAGTTGTGCTGGTTATGTTTATGTATATAAAATTGAGCAATGACATGAAAACATGACATTTCATTTCTTAAATGTAAGAAGATTCCTGAATAAATATTGTGTATTTGGTTTTGAAATATTCAATGTTTTCAATTAACACTCCACTAGTCATTCTTTTAAAAAATATTCACAATGTTATCTTTATTACTACTGTTTATCATTTTTTCCATTACTTCTGATCACATATAAAAACCATGAGCTTCAAAAATCCTACCCTGCCACTCTTTGAATTCCTTATTAACACCTTCCATCATTTAAAAACTAAGAAATTTTCCATTACCTTTCTTTGCAGATGAGATCCCATTGAACATTTAGATCCCATTAGGCTGCAGAAATCCTACCTTTGCCGATTTCTGATTTCAATCCTTACGTCGCTGCCATTGTCCGAATTCCTGTTCAATACCTCCCATCATTTTTCCATTACCTCATGTAGAAGATGAGACCCCGTGGAAAATTTAGATCCCGTAGGGCTGCCAAAATCCTACCCTCTCCGACCTCTGGTTTCAATATTTGCGCTGCTTCCCTATTCATCTCCGTAAGATATCATAAGAATGCAAAATGGAACAGAAACGTTCCAACCATCTGTAGTGAAGAACCAGATAGACAGTAAAAACCCGATCGACAGTAAAAAGAACCGGATAGATAGTAAGAACCTGATCGACAGTAAAAAGAACCGGATAGACAGTAATAACCCGATCGACAGTAAAAACTTCCAGTAACCAAATCGACAGTAATCCCCACACACGCATTAAGAAAAAATAAAAAAATCGCCACGTCATTGTAACGAATTGCCTATTCTCAAAAATTGCTGTAACGGACTTGCCTATCCATGGAATTTTACCTAGTAAAAATCCCCATGCAGATTTAAAAACCGGACGCGCGCAATATATCTGAGTGAATTGAATTATCACTATTAATAACAGAATTCGTTGTTATCTCACTAATCACACTAATGACCCTCAATAATGACTAACTACCATGATTTGACATGCATGAGAGTTAATGGGTTTAATTTTAGCTTTCAATTTAATTGGTTTAATTTTAGCCTTCGATTTATGAGCACGATCAAGAATATTCCTTTTATATTAAATCATGTAGATAGAAAATCTCATGTAATTACTGAAAACACATTAATTACGTTGAAAGGCGTATATTTATTGATCATGGGCACATTTAATAGGTTTTTAGTGTTTAATCAGTTTTGTATGGACAAGATTAAATATTGATGGAATATTCTTAGTAGTCCCAAAAAATCAATGGTTGTGATTTCTACCACTAACTTCCTCACTATTATAAAGAGATCAGTTTACATGTTTATTTTTTTACTTTTACTTAATCATATTTAAAATTTACTATGGTGGCTAGTTGATTACCACGTATGAGTGATTAGGGTTTCATTTTCTAGGCCAACCTAAACCTTTGACCTTCATCAGCCACGTTCTTTTTGCAAACAGTCTTTTCATTGTATGAAACCAGCCAAATTAGCATTTTTTACTAGTGCATGCTTGCGTTTTTAACAACGTTCCACTTATACATGCGTGAATGCTCCACCTTCGAATGCGTGGATATACATGCGTGAATGTGTTTTTACATGCATTATTATTCACTCATCACGAATTTCGTGGGCCTAGCGTAAATGCGTGAATGTGTTTCTACATGTGTGAATGTGTGGATTTTTGTGGGCTTGGCATTTTTACTGTGTTAATGGTTTTTCTAACTATGCAGGGAAGTTTAACAGCCGTAAGCCTTTTGGCGCTTTTGGCGTTCACCATCTGCGACTTAGAGGTGCTTTTGGCGTTCACCATCTGCGACTTAGAGGTTGTGCTAGTGATATGGTTGACTATTGTTTGGTTTTCTTTCAAAGCACATTAATGACATGGTTGGTTATTGGTTATTTTAAGGTTAATTTGTTTGGTTTTCTTTCAAATTTTCTTACGAATGAGACTAGTTTGGAAGACGATTTTTTTTTAATATTGTTACTAATAATTATACAAATCCTAATCTTAGTATTCATACTATTTATAATAGAATAACTAATTTAAGTAACTCATTATAATTAATAATTTATTAGTAATTGAGTAGAAGATAGTTGATGTGGGGTGGTTCGGTTGCTCCACCTTTCTTGTTGATGCTCAAAACCCTAACTCTATGTTTTCCCATGCCTATCCTCACCTTCCACCAGGGCCCCTCCGTCGCTAGCCTCTAGTTCGAGACCTTCATGGCCGCCCCCAAGGGAGGAGTTGCGGGCTCCTCCATTTCCTACAAAGAAGCCTTGAACGACCCCCCCATGATTTCTTTGGACCACACTTCAGAAATTCATCTTGGCAAGGATCGTGTCCAAGAAAACTAGCCCGATCCAAACACAACTGAATGTTCGGCACGTGCAAAGTCGTCCACGACCCATCCCAATCCAGAAGCCATCAAAACCAACACCTCCATACCTAAATCAGAGAACCGACCAAGGATCAAGCTTCCACTAGCTCATATCAATGCTAGAATCGAACAGATGATAACTTCTGCGCTCATTGGAAAATTCATAGGAATATGGTCGATGGAACGTGCACTTCTCAGCTGGATTGCGGCAAAATGGAAACATAAATCCTACTTTGACATCCAACTGGGCTCAAAAGGATTCTTTACCATCATATTCACGCGACTGGATGACAAAGATCACATTCTAGAAGGAGGCCCCTACTTCTTCAACTCAACAGGCTTATACCTTCGGAACTGGACATAATGCTTCAATCTAGACAAAGAAGACTTCACCTAGGCACTCGTGTGGATCAGGCTCTATTCGCTACCTCAGGAATACTAGGATGATGGAACCCTCAAATACATTGGTAACACTATGGGAAACTTCGTCAAAATAGCAAAGCAAACTAAAACCAACAAGTATATGTCCTATTGCAGGATCTGCATTTACATGCAAATTGCCAAAGCCTTGCCAGACTCTATCTATCTTGCGCATGAAGACCTGGAATGGATCCAAACCCTAGACTATAAGCATGTACTTTTTAGATGCCATAAGTGCCATGAACATGGGCACCTCTTCAGAGACTTCCCCCAAAACAAGCAAACTACATCTCTCAAAGACATCACACTCTCAAATGAAGAAGGATTCCAAGAAAACCCCACACTGTAGCCAAATCCAAAGAATCATCGATAAGAAATAGTTTTCAAGTCCTGGCCTAACAATCGCCTGGGAAAGATCACACTTAAGAAGACATCCAGTCGGGCCTAAAAAATAAGCACCAGGAACCCATGCAAAACTAGGAAAGCACTCCCACCTTAGATCCCTCACCCAACTTGATCAATCCCCTACCTAATCCATCTACAACGCCACCCTCAGAGAACCTGATCTGATCCACCATTCAAGACCTTGATACGTTAATGGATGAAGACATGGGAGATCTGGATTTGGGTGATTTAGATCTCCTAGGACTGGAAGATGCATGCAAAAAAATTGCCTTCCACATGATAACTCCAAAGCAGATCCACCTCCTCAAGGAATTCCTCCACAAAGCCAAATTCCGTGGCTAATTAGGGATACAAAACAACCCACCAGGATATTTGAAAAAGGTGGTCAAAGATATCAAGAAGCGTGGGCACAAAACAATCCTTCAACGCATTACCTCCTTGGGTTCCAGGTTAGTGGAGTTAGGGAAATACGCGCAGCTAACCGAATTATTTTCCTCCAATACTTAAGGTTCCAAATGAAAGTCATCTCCTGTAATGTTAGAGGCATAAATGGTATCAACAAACACATAATGCTCCAAAGGAAAATCCACTAAGAAAAACCCACAATCCGCATGATTCAGGAAACAAAAAGCACTAGCGGAACTCTCCAGACCTTTCTTTCTTGTTTTTGGAAAAATAACAACTCAATTGCAGTGGATGTGGCTAGGGCCTCAGGAGGACTTTCAATATCTTGGAATCCTACAGCTATCACTCTTAATGACTTCACCACCACCAGAAACCCCATCTCATCTTCCTACCAGCTCATTGGCATAGACACACATGGCTTTATCACTACTGTTTATGGGCCTCAATTTGTTGATCAAAAAATAAATCTTCTAAACTTTATGGACTGGTACAAGAAAGAACAACGCGGACCGAACTGGATCCTAGGTGACAAATTCAACCTCATCACCAATCTCTGGGGAAAAAAGGAGGGCACTACACTCTCACACATGAGGACAACATCTTTAAAAACGTATTGAGAATAATGAACTAGTATATCTGGAACCCACCAATGGAATCTACACCTAGAATAATTGACATGGAGGCATCTCTCATATTGCCTCATGTCTTGACAGGTTTATAATCTCTCAATACATTGCAACAACCAAGGATGAGCTTTCCTCCTCCATCCTCCCTTCCTTAGGCTCTGACCATTGGCCTGTTTTCCTTCACTGGCACCAAAAAGACAAGCACCACTACCGCCCCTTTAGATTAAAAAAATTTTGGTTATCCAACCCTGACTTCAAACTCATGATCCAGCATTGGTGGTCGACCAACCATCCCCCTGGCCGCACCAAAATGTATAGATTCCAACAAAAACTAAAAGGGATAAAGCAACATCTGAAGGAGTTGAATAAAATGACCTTTGGGAACATCTTCTCAGCCAAAACCACTCTAGAAAAGGACATGGAGTCCCTTCAGCAAAATATCATCCTTGAAGGTTTCTCAACCACTCTCTCACATAGAGAAACAGAGCTCCAGTCCCAAATTGAAGAAATATGTAAGCAAGAAGAAGTGCTTTGGAAAAAAAAATCCAGAATCTCTTGGTTGAAAGACGACAAACACAATACTTCTTTCTTTCATCAATCTACTATCTAGCACATAATGCACAAAAGAATCTCCTGCCTTTAAATGGAAGACAAAATTAGGCTTGAAAAACATAAGGACGTTGAGACAGAGCTGGTCTCCTACTATGTTGATCTTCTCAAGGAGGAAATTGTTCTAGGGGGAACGCCATCCACAGGGTTATCTCCCACATCCCCAGTATAGTCACTGCTCAACACAATGCTTCCCTAATGCGTCCAATCACTCTTCAAGAGGTGGACTCTGTTGTCATGCAAATGAAATAATATACAACCCCTGGACCAGATGGTTTCACAATCAACTTCTTCCATGCCTGTTGGGATATGCTCAAGCTAGACATTCTCAACATTGTGGAGGAATCGTGCAACCGTCAGTGGGTCCTTCCTGCCCTGAACACCACTTTCCTTACCCTGATCCCCAAAGAGGAAAATGTTGTAGTCCCAAGTATCAACCCATATCCCTCTACAATGTTATATATAAAATCATCACTAAATTCATAGCCAACAAGTTAAATCCTCTTCTTCCCTCGCTTATCTCTCCTAAGAAAACAAGCTATGTTGAGGGTAGGCAGATTCTGGATGGAATCATTCTCACCCATGAGTTCATTCACTCCCTAAAATCCACCAAGACACCGGGCATGCTACTCAAATTAGACCTATACAAAGCCTATGATCACCTCAGTTGGGAGTTCATTGAGAAGATCCTCCTAATCTTTGGATTCAATCAAGACTAGGTTCACCAGATCCTCTCCCTCCTCTCTTCCACCTTCTTCTCATTTCTTATCAATGTCTCCCCCTCTCCCACCTTCCTCCCCTCCTGCTGAATCCGACAAGGAGATCTAATCTCTTCTTTTCTCTTTATCCTCATGGATGAAGGATTAAGTCGAATGTTAAAAAATGCCACCACAAATGGCTCTCTTAAAGGTTTGAAGCTCCAAAAAACTCAACCTTTGACTCACCAATAATTTGTGGATGCCAACCTGCTACTGGCCCACCCCTCTATCCAAGAAGCCCACACCCTCAAACTACTGCTCAACACCTTCTCAGAGGCCTCAGGCGCCACTATAAATCTAGACAAATCCCTCATCTTCTTCTTCAACACACCCCCCCTCACTCAAAGAACTACCTCTCAAACCTTAGGTTTTGCTTCCTCCTCTCTCCCCTCCAAATACCTAGGCACTCCACTAATTGCCTCAGCCATAAATCACTCTAGTTGGAAGGAACTCATAAACAAATTAAGTCAATAGATCTCCTCCTGGACTTTCATAACTCTCAATCTTGTAGGGCGCCTCGCTCTCCTAAAATCTATTCTGCAGACAATACTATTGTATCTCTTCTTTGTTCTCATTTCTCCCAAATGGGTGCTCAACTCCATTTGGAAAATACAACACACCTTTCTTTGGAGCGGGGACAATAACACTCACAAATGGGCTCTGGTCAAATGGGACACCATCATCTTACCAAAGAATATGGGTGGCCTCAACCTTAGGGACCCTATGAAAAGCAATGAAACTCTTAGTGATAAAACTTAGTGGAATTGGATATCCAACACATACACTCCTTGGGCATAGATCTAGCAGAGTAAATATGCCCCAAACTGGGACCCTCACAACCTGATTTGCTTCACTCCCACCACTCAAGGCTCTCTCATTTGGAACTTGGAAAAATGACAATGCCACCTCATCCATCAACAAAGTTTTTGGGAAATTAGAAATGGGGCCCTAACAAACTTCTGGTCTTACTCTTGGAAGAAACTTCCAAGCTTGGAAAGGAAACATAACCTTCCTCCTCAAGGAAACGCTAAGGTCAAGGAATACTGGCATGCCATAAATAAGAATCACTTCAGACACTGGTTATCGCTCCACACTTCTCTTCTTCATCTGCAGCCAGAAACCAGAACACAAATCATGCAAGATGTCAACAATCATAAAATCACAATCAATCAGGACAATGACAAGCTCAGATGGGATTATATTCCAAGAGGCACCTTCACCATCAAAGAAGCATTCCAACTTCTCTGTCCTCTCACACCTGATCCTCCAAACCCAAGCTAGGCCAAGCTCTGGGATCTAAGGACTTGGCCAAAGATATCAATCCTTATTTGGAAGGTTCTCCACAAGAGCATCCTCACCTGGGACAACATCCTCAAAAGAGGATTCTTTGGACCCTCGAGATGTGTTCTTTGCAACAACAAAGAAGAATCCATACATCATCTACTTAAAAATTTTACCTTCTCTAGTAATCCGTGGGACAAAGCAGCGATACTCTATAGAATTTCAGATAGAATCCATGGCGACATCACTCTCACTCTCAAAAATTGGGTTGATAGTCCCTATCAAAACCCAATTCTCAGCCACCTTTGGAAGTTTCTTCTGAGCGTCCTGGTTTGGAACATATGGAAAGAGTGAAATCAACGCATTTTCAAAGACAATTCTTCTTTTGAAGATTGCCTCTAGACCATCCGCAAAAAATAGTTGTTAGAGACAGTATTTCTCCACTACAGGTCTGACCTTGACTTCAAAGCTCAAACAAATGAAGCATTACTACTTCAACTATGGGACATCCACCCTGAGATTCATGGGACCCACCCCCTCTTCTGCAAACCCCCAAATGAGCCACCCCCTCAATCCAAATCACTAGTGCCCCCCTCCTATTGGTTTCCTCAAACTCAATTTTGATAGTGCCTCAAAAGGTAATCCTGGACCCACGGGCTTTGGAGGTGTTTTCAGAAATAAAATGGGGAAGATTGTTCATCATTATTACGAGAACATCGGGAAATGAGCCACCCCCTCAATCCAAATCACTAGTGCCCCCCTCCTATTTGTTTCCTCAAACTCAATTTTGATAGTGCCTCAAAAGGTAATCCTGGACCCACAGGCTTTGGAGGTGTTTTCAGAAATAAAATGGGGAAAATTGTTCATCATTATTACGAGAACATCGAGCACGATAATAACAATGCAACAAAACTTTCAAGTCTCCTCCAGGATCTAATAATTGTCAAGCAACGAGCTCTTTTCCATCTTTTAATTGAAGGTGACTCTCATCTTATTATCTCTCTGTTAGGACCGAGAAATGTCCCCTTTTCACTCCATCTTTTTCCCATTCAACCTTCTCATACCTAAGCTAAATGACTATTATAATGAGTACTAAGAGCCTTTTTCCCAAGGTATGAACTATTCATCTTTCTTTTATATTTTCATTTACTTAGCATGTTTGATTGGTAATGTTCACATATTTTACCCATGAAATGATTTAACTAATGATCAAAATGCTTAGAACAATGCACTTCGAGAAACTCATTGCTGTTACAGCTATGCGCCAATCTTGGAAGCTGTTACATGACTGCTGCAACAGATGCCACCAATCCTAGAAGTTGTTACATGACTACTGCAATAGAAGCTCGTCAATCCTGGAAGTTGTTACAACAGACGCCACCAGTCCTGTTGTTATACAACTACTGCAACACCTGAAAATTAGATATGTTGGTTCACGATGTTGATCAAAGAGAGTTCTAGATTTTGTATTAATGATATCAAATGAACAGCTTGAGAATCTAGGATTCTCAATACTGTTCTGTTTATGTTCTACTGAATGACTCTGACTTTAAATAGCAGAGCTTTTGTAATGAAAAGGAGTTTTTTTTTACCGGAGAAAGAAAAGTAACGCTTATTGTACACAGACATTTTTTGCAATTGAATGAAAGAGTGGATTGAATTCCTTTAGCAGACTGTAACCTAT
>CBVK0100094912.1:0-13542 GCA_900067695.1 Picea abies | reverse complement strand
GACTAGTTTTGGATTAGTCAACAACCCTAACTTGAAATAATCATAACTTTGTACATGTAATGAATAAAGATATGAAACTGATACACATTGTTCTTCAATGTGTTTTATGCAATTCCTCTAGGTCTCACTACTTGGAACCTCTTAGAAAATGACTTATAGCAAAAATGGCATACCTTGTTGAATTATGGCTTATTCTAGAGAGCGGCCTTGTAGAGCGTGCCCCGCATGGAATAGTTTTTGAATCGATCTGAAACTTTTACACGGCATACTACAGACTGTACTCTAACCAACACATTTGGTCTTACTGAATTTGGATCTGTTATGAAGAAGTTATGACATTTTTACCCAAAACACCTTAGAAAGCATCATCAAAAGAATTTATCCTCCCTTGAATTCTAGCCTTCTTTTCTTCACCTTCCCTCTGAAATTCAGCTTAGATATCCTTTGGTTACCCCAGACACCTATAGATATTCAATATGCTCAAGTGTGATTTAAAATGAGAGAGTTTTGCCTCTTATTTATACTCTCCAAGTAGTTTCCTTAAAAACATCTTCTAGGTCACTTTGCCCACTTCCCTTATTTTAGGGTTAACCCACTTCTAATTTCTCCATTAAATTTATTATTTAAACAATTTATTTTGTATTCACTTTGAATTATAGTACGCTCATCACTTCACTTTATTATTTACCTTCTAAAATATCTTAAACCACTTTGACTACTTTGACCTTTTGCGACTTCTAGATGACATATGAGGGTCCTCCAACTTTGTTAGGCCATAACTCTCAAACCGTGAGGAGTTATGTGACGTTCCACATACCACCAGAAATGGAATGACATGTACTATCCATATAGAATAGTATTACCTGCAAATATATCAAAACTCATACCATTATCCATCAAACAAACTTGGGTCCATTACCCAAACCTTTGTGCTACCGAGCTTTCTTCAAGGGTTGACATCAATGACAACCAACCTTAATCAACAATTGTGTCTTAGCTAAAAGGGTAGGTGTGCCCATTTGGGACATCTTGGTCCTAGGTTGAGGCTTGAGTTTCCTATTAGGTGTGGATTGTGCATTATTGCACCTAGCCTAAGGTTTATAGTGACAACCAATCGAATTTGAATGTAGGTCTTACCCAAGTAATCTCAATCAGTTATCAATTCCCCTGGATCTAAAACAAAATGAGCTACAACTCCCCTTGTCACTTCTTTCAGGACATTAGTGGAGGCCTTCACAAACTCATCTCACTTGTGTTTTCAGATGCCTTCTTGAAAAAGGGTCCAAGTTGAAACGCTCACTAGAAGAAGTTACGTGAATGGTCTACAAGGGGATTGCGTTTAAAAAATCACTCTAAACCCTTATTCAATCCCACCCCTAGCTTTTGAACTACCTAATAAGTGCCTCGTTATAAAAATTATTGGGTATGGGCCATCTTTGAAGATGGTTATTACTATGTGCCTATTGAGCACATCAACATTGTGCATCTTTTAATTTGCATATAGGTTGTGTCTTGTGTTGTGTCTCCTTTGATATTAGTTGTGTTATGACTAGATCGCTTTTGCACCTAAAAATTTCCTATATTGTGTCTTGATGGTCACAATTCCGTTGTATATGTGTCTCAGTTGCATCTGATTTAGTCTTATTTGCGTTGTTTCTACACTTGGCATGTGTCTTACATGAATCTATGATTATGTCATCTTTGTGTCATGTTTGCATCTAGTTTTAAACTCACATGTTTCCTATTTATGTCAATTTTTTATTGGTTTATATGTCTACATTGTGTTTTATGTGTATCTATGTTACATATTTTTTTGTCACTTTTGCATCTAGTTTGAATGTTTATGTGTCACTTTGTGTCATTTTTGCGTCTTTTTAGTGCATTCTTTGTCTTGTTTGCATCTAAAATCATACTTTTATGTGCCCAATGTGTGCCTTAGTTGTGTCTACCTAACGTCCAATTGCATAGTTGTGCGTCTTTTTCATAATAATAAGTTGGTTTGGACTAATTGGGGTTAATTAACATCCATTGTATTTAGAATAATTGAATTAGTCCATTTAATTAGATTAGTCTAATTAAATTCTAATAGAGTATCCATTTCATTTTCACAACATTTTTTCCCAAGGAAAACCTGACAAGAAAACCCCAAGCATTTCCCCACATTTTGCAGATGGTACCTAGTGTAAACTTGTCAATGTTAATCTTGGCACTTGACCCAGTAAGAACATCAACGATAGAGGGAACCAACCTAGGGGATCAACCTTGAGACCTCTTGCATGAAGCTTAATGCACTCAAGCTAGCCCACTGAGCTTCATTTTCACATCAATTTATTTTCATTGTGTGTCTAATAATTATTTGTAGAAAATATTAATAACTAAAACACACACATCTACATTAATTTAAACAAATGCACCATGACAAAGTTTTAGTCATCATAGCACATTGGGCAATAATATTCAATCAATTTCAATATATCACAATTATTGTTTTCAATTGGCTTTAGCTCATGTGGTTGGGAGGAATGATTGTTATCCTCCCCACTTACGTTCAATTCTTGCAAAGTGACATGTTGAGTTCATAATGAGTATGTTGTTGTAATGGCTTCGACCCTTGTTGTTAATCGACCTTGTGCCCTAAAGATTATAGGGTTTACCTTGGGTACCATCCTCAAAATGAGAGGAAGTACTCAAGGGTCTTCCCCATGCTTTGTGACCTAGAAAAAAATCACAATTATTGTTAATTATTTTTCACAAGATAAACAAAAAGCCATGTATAAATGGACTCAATAAAAAATAAAATAAATCTCATACATAGTGCTTTTCCTTAGTTTTGTCCACCTTAAAATTTAAAAAAAGATTGTTACATCTTTAATAAGTTCTTGAACATTTAGAAGGATGACACATGAAAAAAAAATAATAGTGAAAGTTAGATAATGAAGAAATTGATACACCACCACCACCATTATCATCATAAATCATTAGTAAACGACAAAGATTTTGATCCATCATTGTCAACCTCGTTAAAAGGCTTATCATCTTCATCTTCTTCATCATAGTTTATTTGTTGTTATAAAGACATAATAAAATGACCAGTTAATTAATGAACCAATTCTGACACTCACAACAGTACAAGCCATATAAGTAAGAAAATTAAGAAAAAAAATAAATAAATTGCAAACTTGTGACTTAAATCTTCGACCATCTTTTCATTATTATTCTTTAGAACATAATTAACTTCTTTTCCAATTGGCTCAATAAACTAGTTAACAACCATTGTTTACAACTTTGCCTTGCTTAGTTATATGTGGAAGATGATTGGCTAGAAACCCATAGATCTTTGAGAACTCATATAGAATGTACCATTATATAATTTTTCATCTAACTTAGTGCTTTCTACGTGGAAAAATTGGAGGAATTGGCTTGTAGGGCTCATTTTAGTGGAAAGTCCCAAATTGGAAATTTGGGGTCTAGAACCTTCCAAAGCTATTTTAAGGTGTAAAACAACATTTTTGGGGGTCAAAACTTTTTTAACATGGCTCCCAACCCCTTGATGTTGTTTTACACATTGAGACCTTTCCAATGGTGCAAAAATCACCTCAATAGGAGGTCGTATGCGGAAGTTATGTCTTCTGCAAGTTGATTTACCTTATTGACCACCATGTGTTATAGCAAGATTTGTCTCACCCCATGCAAACTTACTCAAAAGGCATTTCCCATTTCCCTATGCAGACTTGACGTCCATTTTTGCAGTTCCCAGAGCTAAAAATTGTATTTTTCCACATATACGTGCCCTAACAGCTATACAACATGCATATACGCCGGTTGCACCATTACAGCCCGTGTACATCGGGTTTTGTGACCAAAATTAAAAAATGGTGTCGGGTTTCCATGTCACGTCACGATATCCATGATCCTTGACCTTCCATATACTAGAAACTTTCTGACTCGGCCCTTCAGTTCCATTTGAAGGCTATAAATGGGCCATATCCAAGCTGTGGAGAAGAGGAGAAGAATTCAACTTTGAGAGCAAAGTTACTCTGGAGAAATTATTCACTTCATATTGAGTCTGCATCCCTTCGTCCTTTTAAGTTTGAACACATTGTTCAGCCCCAAGCTCTTCCCTATTTGATGGAGAACCTAATTGTCTCTCTTATGTGAGCTTGCCTTTGGTGGGGGGTTGAAGTGGTGGAGGCCCAGCTAGAAGGGACTTAGTTTCTCGGTTCCGAACGTGCCGACACATAATTTTGTCATTCATACACTTCTGTAATTACATTTTAATAGAATTATTCTTTTCTCGTCCAATTAATGTCTTGCAAATATTTGAATTGTTATTCCATGGGCGTATTTGTTATGAATATTGATGGATTATGCTATTATATGTGCTAACTTTGTATATTATCACCATATGCTTGCATATCTTGGTTGTTGAGGACAAGTTGCAGGTGTATTGCTTTGAGTCGAGTGCTCAACGACAGACTTCATTGAACGTCTAGACAAGGTAGGCTATTTATCTTGTCTTGTTAGCATATTTGTTTATATAGCATACTTGAGATTAGAGTTGATTTCTCCAGTCATTTCCGTCTATTGTGGTTTACCCCATGCCATAGAGTGATTTTCCTCGTAACATCGTGGTATCGAGTGGATGCCATGTCAACCCCCATTACTCACACATGTGGGGCTATCCATGTGTGGAATTTTGAGAACATTCTAGAAGGTCCAAAACCTAACACTAATTGAGGGTTCATGTATTCAAAAACCCTAACCTTAGACAACCATCAGGCTATGTTAAATATTGAGACAGTGGGAAGAGAAGGGGTTTTATTGTTTAGCATTGTACTTGTTCCATAGTTGAGCAGAGCATCTAGGAGTGGGATTTGAGAGCATAACATAGGAGGAAGAAGATTTTGTAGCAGCCATTTAGCCCACAATGTCAAAGGCAACTCCATAATGAGTGCTCTTTTCTTTGTACTTACATTCCATAACTAAAAAAAAAAGAGCAAAGCGTAGGCCTCACCTTCTAGCTATGTTTTCTCCTATTTTAGGTTTCTTATGATACATCTTGCATTCATTTGTGTGGATGGTGTGTTCTTTTGCTTGTTCTTTCATTTTCGTATTTCAAATATTTTCATAAATATGAGCAATAAGCTAGTGATAATAAATATGAGATCTAAGGAAATAAACCTCACAAGAAAACCTTAAGCATTTCCCCGTATTTTGTAGATGGTACCTAGTGTAAACTCATTGATGCTAGTTATGACACTTGACCTAGTAAGAACATTAAGTGAGGCACATAATATAGGGAATCAACCTAGGGGATCAACCCTAAGACGTCTTGCGTGAAGCTTAATGCACTCAACCACTCAAGCTACCCCACCAAGCCTCATTTTTAGATCAATTTATGTTCATTGTGTTTCTAATAATTATTTGTAAAACAAATTATAACTAAAACACACATATATACATTAATTTAAACAAACGCACCATGACAAAGTTTTAGTCATCATAGCACATTGGGAAACACCATTCAATCAATTTAAATATATCACGATTATTGTTGTCAACTGTGTTTAGCTCGGGTGGTTGGGAGGAATGATTGTTATCCTCCCCACCTAGGTTCAATTCATGTAAGTGTCACGTTGAGCTCGTAATGAGTATATTGTTGTAATGGCTTCAAGCCCTTTTGTTGACTAGCCTTGTGCCATGAAGATTCTAGGGTTTATCCTAGGTATCGTCCTTGAAATGAGGGGAAGTATTCAAGGGTTTTCCTTGGGCTTTGTAACCTAGAAAAAAAATCAAAATTATTGTTAATTAATTTTTACAAGATAAACAAAAAGCGATGTATAAATGGACTCAATAAAAAAAATAATCTTATACACAATGTTTTTCCTTGGTTTTGTCCACCTTGACTCATAGCCTTGTGAAGGCTGTTGTGAGAAAATATGAAATAACCAAGAGGTCCTAGAGTTCCCGGCTAAGTGATTCCCGACCAACCGAATGCACTAGTGGACTTGATAAATGAATGGTACATCCCAATGGACTGTGAGCAGTGAAGGGGGTACATTCCTTGGGTAGTGCAGGTTGTGGGGAAAGTGATTCATGGCAAACTGAATGCACTGGCCCCGATAAATGAATGGTACAACCTGAGGGACTTTGAGTAGTGAAGGGGGTACATTCCTTGGGTTGTGGGGAAAAGAGAGAGTTGGAGGTTTGGAACTGTTGTGAGACTAGAACCCGAGTTTGGAACTGCTCTGTGTGGAGAGTGGATAACTAGTGGGTCAAATCTCCTCGTGGAATCATAGCCTCAGCTCAAGGGTGGCTTGTTGATGAGAGAAAATGATTAGCAATGCCTATGGTTGGTAGGTTCATCCTTTGTTTGCAGCCAGTTGGTTAATCATTAACATATAAGTGTTTATGTTTTGTTCCTATGTTAATTCCACTATGTAAATGGTTTATATGAATGTTATGTGTTTATTGTTTGCTTGAACAATTATATTCATGTTTAATATATGCTACTATATGCATTCAGAACTGTGGTATCATTCATTTGGTCAATATTGTGTGTGATCTGCGGGTGGTAAGCTACAAGAATTTAATTAGAAGAAAATCTTAACAATTTAATGAGTTTCCACACGTAATGTTGCTCAACTTAGCATTGGGCACGTTACATTATGGTATCAGAGTTGATAAAGAGCAATTTTTTGCATGACGTGGCCTAGCTTGGGTGGTGGGGTACATTATAATGCTCTGATCATAAGAGGGAAGATCATCCTCAACACCTACACCTTATGTTTGAAATATGTCGATATTATAGAATTCATTTGAATCCTCAAAAATGCATCTTCTGCACCATTTCAGGGCATCGTCTGAGCTTTATTGTGTCCAACAAAGGGGTCATGGTCAATCCTCTTAAGGTTGAGGTAACAGTTCAATTGCATCTCCCGTGCAATCTTCGACAACTTCAAAGTCTCCAAGGAAAAGATAACTTTTTGCAGTTATTTATAGCAAACCGTGATTAAATTACCAAGGGATTTATGCCCTTGTTGAAGAAGGGGGTATTATTTTGCACAATAATCATTTGATGCGTTAAAGAAGGAACTTGTATTCCCCCCCCTACTTAGTCCTACAGACTATAGCATAGACTTCTTGTTGTATCTCGATTAAGTGTCAAAATCAACCATTGCTATGGTTTTGGTTTAGGAGGATGATATGCTCCAAGAGCATGTCGTTTATTACCTTAGCCGAAGCTTGATAGGCCTCGAACTCAAGTTTTATCATGTTGGGAAATTGGATTTAGTGGTAATTCATGTTGTTCATATACTTTGTCATTATATTATACTCAGGAAAACCATTATTATAGCTAATGTGAATCTGTTTCAGTTTTTCTTAACCTAACAAGTTATTGGGGGAAAGTGCAACAAATGGATACTAGCAATCTTGGAAGAATTTGACCTTGAGTTTGTTGATGTTTTTATAGCATCGAGAGGTATTCCCACATTGGCCTTGGTGTCAGGCATGTGGGAATCTTCGTTGGCACTCACATAGAATTTTATCATTTTGTGAAAATCCCTTGTATATTGAGTTGGGGCTTGGTTGGGGCTTCACACCCACATGAAGAAATAAAAGATTATGATTTAATGTTGAGTTTAGAAGGGGTTCATAAACTCACTCATTAGACTCCTATAAAAGGAGAGGCAATGTGAGGAGACATTGTGACATCTCATTGTGACATTATGGAGTTTGCATAAGTGAGTGAACACTTGTGCTAAGAAGATTGGGGTGGAAATTTCAGCAAAGTAAATCCTTCACTTTGGCAAATCTGGCATAGGGTTTCTAGATATTCTTTCTCTATTTTTCAGCTAAGGAGAGGAGGCCACACATGTGAGCTCACAAGTGTGAGAGGGAGAGGAGAAACAGGTCGCACGTGTGGGGATGTACAGTCCGTATATGTGACGTCAATGTTCGTACAAACGATATCAGTAGTCCGTACAGGTGACGTCATCTTCCGTACAGTACGTACATGTGTTTTCAGTAGTCATACAAGTGATGTCAGCAAGTCGTAGAATAGGTTTTCAAGTTGGAAGGGTTTTTCCAAAATTTGTTGAAGTTGTAATTTTGTTGGGAGGACTGTTTTTGTCCTCATAAATTCTCAATCTGAAGCTTTTGCAGAACATAAATTTGTGTCTCATGTGCATGGATGATTTCTCTCTAGTATTTGTATTTCCACTATAATTTTCTGTCATAATTTCAGTGTAAAATTATTCAGTGATAAAAACCCTAGTTTACTATTTGAGCTTACTTGGAAGTAATTTTCAGATTTGAAATTGTATGCATTGAATTGCCTTGAAAATTTGACAGAGTTTGCATGAACCAAGTCTAAGAAGTCTTTGGGTTTCACTGAGTCAATGTTAGATTTCTCTTAGGGAGATCAGGGTACTGTTGAAGAGGACTTGTTTCTAGATGAGCACCTTTTCCTTGTTTCTTCAAGCAATCCTTGGTATGAAGATATTATTGTCTATCTCCAAACTCTAAAATTCTCTCCAAATTCCTCGTGATATGAGTGACATCACATACGTGACTTTGCAAAAAACTACCTCATTATCAATGACACTTTGTATCGTCGAGGGGTAATTAAATCATACCTCATTGTTTGACTCATGAGGAGGCATAGACCATGCTTAAGTATTGTCACAGTGGATCCTGTGGGGTTCACCTATCTGGGTTGGCGATGACCCAATAAATATTACTCATTGGATACTTTTGGCCTTTGATCTTTAAATATTATATGGAAGCGGTAAAAAAGTGTCACCCCTGCTAGGTATTTAGTTGAAAAATGGACACACATCATGATCTAGTTTTTATCGTGAACACCATTGGCCCCTTCACTAAGTGGGGGGTGGATTTCACGACATGTCACATGGCTTTAGCCAAGGAGCATAAATAAATTATCGTGGTAGTTGACTACTTTTAAAAGAGGGGAAAAACCATGCTAATTTATTAAAACAATGGTGAGATGGCAACATTATTAATATTTAATCAAGTCATCACTAGATATGGTGTGCCGAGAGAGATTTTCATTGACCATGGCAGTCACTTTCAAAATATAATGATGTCAGAGTTGGTTGAGAAGTTGGGTTTTAGACATGATAATTCATCTCCTTATTATCCTCAAGCAAATTGTCAATTTCAGGTCATTAATAAGTTTCCACAGACCATACTCCAACATACAACCAATGTGAGTAAATAAAATTGTCATTTTATTCTTTATCTGACAATGTGGGCATATCAAACCTTGGTGAAGATTGTTATAGGGTTTCACCCTTCCAACTCGTCCATGGAGTGGAAGCAATCCTCCTAATTGAGTGTGAGATTCCTTCATTGAAAATAGTGATAGAGCTCCTACCCAACACTTCTGCATTGGAGGAGCACCTCATCCACCTAGAGCACCTTGAAGAGCAACATCAAGATGTGGGTACGATGAAAGAGGCCCATAAAAAATGTGTCAAGTTCTAGTATGATAAGTCTATCCACCCTTGGATTTTTTCAAAGGAGATCTATCCTTGGTCTATGATCATGACAAAGATGCTTTAGGGGCAGGTAAGTTCAATCATATGTGGCATGGTCCTTACATTGTGAGGTGTGTCCTCAAGAAGGGAGCTTATGAACTTGGGGACTACGATGGAAATGTGATGAGTGAGCCTAGAAATGGGCTTTATCTCAAGAGGTACTATGCATGAGTAGTTAAAAACGGGGTGTTACATTCCCCTCCCCATTAATAGGAGCACCATCCTCAGTGTTATTCTACACCTCAACAATTCTTTGCCATGTTTTCATCATTCAACTGCTATAGCAATGTCTTCCTTTCCTTGGTCTGGTCTTCTCCCAGACTTCTAGAATTTCAGTAGTATGCATATTGGCCTCCCATTTTTCCATAATTAGACGCATCTTTTTCCACTACCATTCCACTTTTATACTTAAACATGGCCCTATTATCCTAACAAGCTATGCTTCTAAGCCATTAAACCTTTCAATAAACATTTAAAGGTAATGCTTTCTTATTTTAATAAATTTCCTAAGTTCTTGATAGATTTTAATGATTTTTTGAACTAACATTTACTAATAAAGAATTTCAGTTCAGTTCCTACACTGCTATGTAGTTATGGTACCTGAGTTTGTAGGTTCATGTATGTGCATGTGCCTAGGAGGAAAATGGTCACATGGGTTTTGGATATCTAAACCCTGGCACGATCTCTCTGCTTTGGTTCGAGCCCGAGATCTTCCAGACGAGTGCAAAGCCTGATCAAACAGAAGGTCAAAGTTTTCCAACATGCATAACGTTGGCGGGATCCTCCATATAACGAAATTCCTATTTGTATGCATTTCATGTCGTACAAGTAGCATATGGATCAAAACTGATTCTCCATGTTTGTTGAGTTTGTTCATATGGATCATATGAAACCATAGATAGTTGATATGCTTGTTACCTTTGTTAATCTAGATACTCTGGTTCACAAGAGCACATGGGATGTTCTCATCGTTTTGTTTAGGGTTTTCTCTATATATGTAAATCTTTGATGTAATGAATAGTTAGTGATATTGTGGTTAACAATTTGGAGTTATAAGCATCCAAGATTTGTTGTTGCTATTATACAAAATCAATACATGTATTGAGGCGTACTTTGTAAGCTTAGACTTCTATTTTAATACAAAATCTCAATTCATATCTACAATGTTCTTTTAATTCCTTTAATGTAAGTTTTTAAGCACGGTACCGGTTGGTAAGGGCCCACCCTCTAGGATGCGTAGCTGCTCTGTATTTTTATCAATCATTTTAATATTTGTGCTTTGATTATATCTTGTAAAGCTACAGTATCAACTGCATATCTAAGTATAAGGTTTCTGGTTTATAATTCAAATCATTTTATGAGTAATTTAACATGTAGCTTGTTTTGGAATCGGTAGCTTGTTTTGTCTCCAGAGATAATAATTAACATTTCATCACTTCTTAGTGGAAAAATATTTGGATTTCAATGTTTTGTTGTTTTAACATAGCATTTCGTTTTCTGTCAATGTAAATTTACAAAGTCTTGGCTTGATTATAGTTATTGGATTTTTCAAAGAACAGATCCAATCACTAATACAAAAGACATGAATACCTTCCTTCTTGTTAGGAAAAATCTTTAGAACCTAGTAACTGTCTCCATTAGGATTTTTATCACTTTGTTATGAGCAAAAGAATGTGTTAAGGTGAATGACGAGATCTAATCTGAGTCATAGTTGCACGTACATAGATTATTTGGATGCAAAAGTGAAGTGCCACGATATACAAACTTGTCATATTTAATAGATCAATTGTGAATGCAAGCGTAAAGGAGTTGTTGTTGATTGAGTGTGATCTATAAATTTTACTCTCAAGCTAGTAAATTCACTATTAGATTAGTAACTCACATAAGAGGTTTTGAGTAACCTTTTTGTTGACTGATTTGAATACTATCTTGAGTAAAACTTTGTTTTTATATTCAGATAGCATATTACACTTAGTTGTGCACAGTAACTGGAAATATCTTCTATTAAAATCTAACCTCGCATATGGTAGCATGAACACTTGAATGAATAAGTGAAAGATTGCACCTCGAAACTTGGAAGGGGGTTTGGAAGAGAGAACTAGTCATTGGTCTTTGAATTTGGGTTAAATAACAACATTTTAATTCTTTCTAGGAATAGACAATTTAAACATCCATTGAATGATAATTAAGAAGAGGAAAAATCATAGATATGTCCATGCATAGATAAATGATCTAGACATGACATACACATTTATTGACTTTTGTTCATGCTTAAGATTAGTCTTGTGGACAAAGTGAAGTTGTTTAGAATTCCTTTGGTGTCGTTTTCGGGGAATTGTTAAAAGGTAAATGGTAGAAGGATAATTTTAGTTAGTTATTTCTATTTGGTTTTCTCACTACATTGCATATTTGGTGGAGGACAAGATGGTAAGACTCAAAGGTGCCCTCGCTTCTGAATTTCTGCAAGGGTTTTAGCCCGCCGCATTCACTTTAGTGAGTCTATCCAAACCCATTTTTTTCATGTAGTTGACTAATGGTTAGGCCTAGAGATAACAAAGGTAGGTTTCTTAAGTCAACAAGTAAGATTCTAGGTGATTTGTTTGGTAGTACTAGGAAGCCCCCTACTTATCCGACTGAAAGGTATACTGGAAGTTCTTTGCGGGAAGGAGAAGGTTCTACATCAAAGGTGACTCCAGAATAAACCACACCATAATAAAAAAACACTACTGAAAAGGTGTAGGAAGCACAAAGAGAAATTATGAATAAAGAAACTGAAGATAACAAAATTGGTGAGCAGGCTCCAAATACTGACTTAGCATTAGAAAAGGTTGTCAATTCAGAACATATTTCCAAACTATTTTGGATCATCCCAGAACGTGGTTATATCACAGATAGAATCTGTAGTTGTAGAGGGATACCAGAAGCACATATTGGAAATAATTTTATTGTCCATCAAAACCCAATTGGTGAGCAACGCTTCTCTCCGAACTGGGGCAAGAAACCAAAGCTACTTAATTTCAGATTATTTGGAAACATAGCAGATGAGGAAGAAAGAAATGTGGAGGTAGAAGGAGAAGCAACCTTTGGGTTCCCCATCCTCGATCTGGCACCAAATGTGAATATTCCTCCATCGGTATTGCTAAATTTCATATGTACAATCACTGAAGATCCACATGCCATTTTATTTGAATTTGATATTTGGTGTCGAAGTTATAATTATGTTGATGATGCTAAAAAATTAAAGTTATTTCCAACAACTTTGAAAGATTGTGCCCTGAGATGGTTTATGGGACTTCCAAAGTATTCTATTAGATCTTGCGAAGATATGAAAACTACTTTTCTTAAGAAATACCAAGATTGTTGTAGAACTAGAGACTCGCGTAATGATATCTTTAAGATGAAACAACAATATTAGGAAATTTTTGAAGACTACGCCGAGCGGTTCCTATACAACCTTTAAAATACTAAACAAAGTACCTTAATTAATTATATTGTTAGAACTATTTTTCTGAAGGGGATATAGAAATAATATATAGAAGTGCTTAATCTCATGGGTTTTGGTGATGTTTCTCACTTACCATTTGCAGAAATTTGTGATTTATGCAAGAGATATTCATGAAGTAAAGCCCAATCCAGTAGGGGAGTAAGAGATACCTTGATAAGAATAACTAAATCTGTTGCAGGGGGAGTGACAAGGATGGAGCTAGGCAAATTATTAGAAAATTTCAAAATAGATATCCTTGGTACTATTATCCTGCAACTAGATACGCTCAAAATTAAAAATAAAACAAGAAGAAGAAGAAGTAACTTTAACTATCTTTTGTGCTAGGTTTAGGAAGAGGCATCCTTTAAGAGTGTGTCCATGGATAATGTAAACGTTTGTGCTATTTGTGCAGATAATCACGATATATAAAATTTCCCCTCTGTAACACCTTGTTTCCCCCAGTCTGTAAAAATAACTATATTGGCCAAGAACTAT
>CBVK0100094907.1:0-15175 GCA_900067695.1 Picea abies | reverse complement strand
CACATGTGAAACAAGTTTTGGATGTTTTGAGGAAAGAACAGTTGTTTTTGAAGTTGTCCAAATGTGAATTTGGCAAAACTTCGCTTATTTACTTAGGCCATATTGTTGGTGGAGGCGAATTAAAAATTGATCCTTCTAAAGTTAAAGTTATTTTGGAATGGTCCAGACCCAACAATGTGACAGAGGTAAGAATTTTTTTGGGAGCTGCCCAATATCGGAGAAAGTTTATTGCTAACTTTTCATCCATTGCAGCTCCATTACATGCTATGACAAGTGTCAAGAAAGTTTTTCAATGGGGAGGCAAGGTACAACAAGCTAGGCACTTCAAATGGATGGGAAAGATTCAATTGGGAGATATTGGATTGGTGATACAATCTGGGGTGTCAGACCTACTGATGTCAAGTGACATGCTCAGGGGGTACGGTACGAAACGAGATAGAATTTGCAGGAGAGTTTGGTTGGTGCAGATGTAAGAACATGTGAACCAAATTTGATTTCTCTAGGAACCTCTCTGGACGTGAGAGGATCCACGTAAGATATGGGTGAACGAGAGAAATTCTCTTTCCTAATATTGTTCTCGTTGGCTCTCAAGATTGGGACAAGGTGATACATTCACAGATGGTCCAATATGAGATCAAGTGAGCAACGAATGGGGAAGGATGACTTGAGAGCTCGTGGCTGCAGGTAACGCCTCAGTTGTAGATGTATTGGTTGGTTGGGAACTATCAAATATCTCCCAGCTCATTGCACCGTCTAAATACTCGTTAGCGCAATGATGTACCTTCTAGGCTTCCTTAATGGAAGAATCCAATGGAGTGAAACGAACAGGTGGAGAGAAAAATCCATCATAGATATCAACAGATCAAGACATGCACCTATAGGATGACCTGGTTCTCAATTATCAAAGTAAATCCACCTCATGGTATTGGATTAAACCAAACCAATAGTCTCATATCCTACTGAAGTCTCTGAATGATAGACCTAAGGAATATCAACTGAAACATGAAAGTATCAGTCTGGAAACATCTTTCATCACATACTACATTGAATATTCACCTCTAGCTTTGTTGTTTCAACTACTTAGTGAAAGTATCTTCTTGGTTTGTTGCTTCACAATTCACCCTAACTAAATTTTGCCATAGAAGTTGGGGTTACTTGCAACACACATTCTATAGACGGTATTGCCTATCTTTGCTGCCATCACTCAGGTGTAAATGGTACATATAAATCAAGCGTAGGAAGAAGTGGCTGCAATCTACATAACTTAGGGATATCTTGGGCCTATAGGCTATCAATACATTGATTCTATGACTCTGTGAGTCTCAGGCCAATACCTTAATCATTGCCATGGAGGGGGAGATTTCTATTGCTATTCATACTATCATTGCTCCTATAGGATGGGATTGACATATGCATTTATGTATTTATCCTACTACCATTATTGATTTTTCGATCTTGATGGTGATAATTAGGGAGGTTCGTTTTCGTTTCCTCACCCCTACTACTAGTATTGAAATCTTTATCTTGATGATTATGGAGCTTGCTATTGGTGATGTGTGATTTAAATGAATGAGCATGTGAAGGGTGATTGAGTGCACGAGGGGCCTAAGCGTTAAAAATTGGGCATGGGTAAGCGGGATGAGGTGGCTTTGAGCGCCTCCCATAATGTAATGCCTATGTTTCTCTATTGTTAGGGCTCTAATAGAACCATACCTGTGACCTACACTAGTACACATTGATTTGGAATAGTTCTTGATGCACATAATCCAAAGCAAGGGAAAACATACGGTTAGATTGTTCGAGCTAGCCTTGTGGTAGTACAAGTCAGTCGATGGAATGTATGGGGATATTTTTCATAGTTTACAAGGAAACTTGCATTGGTCAAATATTTATGATATTGATTGGAAGAGTGCTAGTAGGTTCAACAACTGTTAATCTAAGTTGGTTCCGAGGTACCTTATATTGACCGGTTGTAATAGTGGGAAAGGTAGTGAATTTCACTGTTTAGTACAAAGCAACTGAAGCGAAGGTTGACTTAGGGTAAGGCGGTCCCTTTGGATCCTTGCTGGACCAATATCGTTCCCCAGTAAGTGTCTCTTAGACCTAACCATAACCCCCTGTCTGTAGTTGTTCGTCCCAAGCTGGACCAATTGATCTAATTAATAATTTATCCTACCTTGATCCACTTTCAACTCAAGATCATGTGTTCCCTTCATTGAACCCTGGATTGAATGGGAGTAAGGAAAATCTTGAAACCTTGAACTTCAACTATTGTTCGACATACTTTGAACAATTATGTGGGATAGATCAAACTAATGGATTATTTATTGTATTGTAATGGATACACAAGTTGGGAATCAATAACCTTTCCCAGTGCCACTCATTCAAACTCAATAGTGGGATGCTAAGATTGAGATAGATAGATGTACATGCACCTAACATCAAGAGAAGTTGTGAATGTGGAGTCGATGAATGATTGAAATGATTGGCTTTCCTTTCCCCTTAACCTTTACCTCACCTTACCCCTTTACACAGATTGGTTATGGATATTCAGTAATTTGGCTTATGCTCTAGATGGATAGAGACTCATTTCGTTCCTCTCCTTCTCCTCAGTAAGAATATAAATTCACTTGGATATTGAACCAAGAGAAGAAAGGGTGGGACTATTACTAGTATTAATTATGATCAGGACTATATCTATCGAACAACTAGCTTTGCACCTGTCTCACTCTCGAACTACAACTATAAATGTAACCTTTGTCTATGTCCTCACCTATTAGCTTGATCAACTGGGTAACCCATATGTACTGCATCTTGCTTAGAATCTATAGGCTCTTTAACAAGCTATCAAATAAGAAGGTATAAGTGGATATTTTATATACACCAGTGCACCCAATATGTTCTATCTCATCAAATATCCAAGAAGTAATGAGATTATGCCATTATGTTCTTGTTGTTGAATTAGAATGGAAATGGAGGAAAAAATAGACAAATTTGAATCTTTATCTCTTCAAAATAGGTGATGAAACGTGGTGTGTGATTTGTGAGTCAACCCATTACTTGGATTTTTCCAAATTACTTTGCCCAGCATAGACACCTTAATTAGAATGGGATGTACCCATGGTGGAGAAGTGCATCCAAAAGCATTTTGTTTCATCTACTATCCACATCATTCATCAACTCAAATTACACTATTTGTATCACCGTGATCCTTCGAGAAATCACTAAAATCACTAATATACAATACACTATATGATCAATACATTGTATGATCACTTGCACTATGACTAACGAATTGCCATGTTCTGTCTCCATACAAAGAATCTCTGGGTTTGTATTCGGATGTCGGGTAGGAGTCGAACCATAGCCTCAAGTGGATGGACTCGATGAACTCCTTGATATTCGACTACCACTTTGTTTTCGATGTTCCAAGGGTCAATTTTTTCCTCGCCCTGTACTTCATGCTGGAACAAGCCAACAAATTTCCTCGTGTGGTCACATGCACATGCACATGAATGCAACTATGTTAATGCGCATGCATGCAATCTATTTATGAACTACTCGTGTAATCATGTGACCTAAGTGATAGATGTTATATACGTGAGCATACCCATAGAGGTGGAGTACAATGTGATTGCAAGCATGTGCAAGGAGCAAAGAGAAGAGTGTGTGAGGAGAGGATGATTGTATTCCTACGAAGGCTATTGAAATTCTCTCTTGAGTAATAAGAATACCGATAATCATTGCCCGTGGTTTTTCCCCCCATTGGGTTTCCACATAAATCACTGTGTCAAGTGTATAATTGATGTGCTTGGTTTAATGTGTGTTTGATCTTGCTTATTTTCTGCTCTGTTATATGCTATGTTTTTCTTCCACTTCCTAACAAGTGGTATCAGATCTTAGAGTTGAAGGAGCAAAGAGTGAAGGAGAAGAGAATTTGATCACTGGATCAAAGATCCTGGTTTATTAGAAGTTGTGATTTTCTTTTGGATGATTGTTTCTGTTAATGGAAAAAGTGCATATTTCCAAGTTTGAGGTGAAAAATTTCAGTGGTAAGAATAAATTTGTGCTATGGAAGCTCAAGATGCGAGATCTTCTTGTGCAACAAGGATTGTAAAAGGCCTTGGCTGGAAAGTCAAAGAAATTGGCAAGCATGACAGATGAGGACTGGGAGGATCTGGATGAAAGAGCCCTTAGTACTATTCATTTGTGCTTGGAAGATCAAGTGTTGTTTAACATCGTTGAAGAGACAAAAAAATAGGTTTGTGGACCAAATTGGAGAGTCTGTATATGACAAAGAACTTGTCAAACAAAATCTTCTTGAAGAGGCAATTGTACAACTTGCGGATGAAAGAAGGTACGAAAATTGTTGATCACATGAATGTTTTCAATACTTTGATTTGTCAATTAAATAATATGGAAGTAAAGTTCGAAGATGAGGACAAGGAATTTACACTACTGTGTTCGTTTCTTGAGTCTTGGGACCATCTGGTCACAAACACATAGTTTAACATAACAAATTCCATTGATTATGACACTGTTGTGGGAGCTTTGTTGTTTGAGGAGATAAGGAAAACATATGGTAAAGAAACCTCAACATCAAAAGCAATGGTGGTCAGAGGTAGATCTATAAAAAGAGGGAAAACTTAGAGGGATATGTCAAGGGCTAAGTCAAGAGGCAAGAAGAGTAAGCAAAATTTTTGGTTCTGTGGAAAATATGGGCATCTCAAGAAGGATTGCTGGAAAAGACAAAATGCAACCAAGGAGGACTCCACAAAAGAATCAAAGAATTCTAATGTAGAAGAAACAAGTTTAGGTTCCAGTTCAGGTATGGTTGATGAGGTGTTGTCTACTTGTGATGTTTCACATCAACATCAACATTGGTTGTTATATTCTAGTGTGCCCATCCACATGTGTCTTCATGGAAATTGGTTCTTAACTTATCAATCTATTGATGATGGTGATGTTTTTATGGAAAATGATTTTTCTTGTAAAATTGTTGGAGTTGGTAGTGTCTGGATTAGAATGCATGATGGTTCTATAAGAACATTAATTGATGTAAGACATGTACCCAAACTTAGAAAGAACTTTATATCTTTGGGAGTTCTAGATTCTACTGGTTACAAGTGTACAACTCAAGGTGGAGTACTGAAGGTGTTCAAAGGCATCTTAGTAGTCATGAAGGCAAAGAGGATCAGGGACCTTTATCATCTTGAAGGAAGGACATAGGTAAACCAAGCAGTGGTATCATCTGAAGATGCAAGTGACTCTGTTCGTTTATGGAATCAATGTTTGGTTCATATGAAAAAGAAAGGGCTTAATGTACTGGTTGATCATAAGTCACTTCCAAGTTTGAAGTTTTTGAATTTGAATTTTTGCAAGTATTGTGTTTTTGGAAAACAATGTAGACAAAAGTTTATAGGAAGGCATATAAGCAAAGGTATCCTTGATTACATTCATTCATATGTTTGGGGACCATCCCCTACAGTTTCTCTTGGAGGATCGTCATATTTTGTGACATTTATAGATGATTACTTTAGGAAGTTTTGGGTCTATTTACTTGAAAGAAAAGATGATGTATTTAATACTTTTAAGAAATTCAGAGCTTTGGTTGAAAAGAGAACCAACAGGTCAATCAAGTGTTTAAGGACAGATAATGGAGGTAAGTTCACATCTGTGGAATTTGATAACTATTGCAAGGAAGATGGGATTGAAAGACATAATACCACAGTTTATACTCCTCAACAGAATGATGTTGAATGCATGAATAAGACTCTTCTAGAGAGAGCAAGGAGCATGCTCATTAATGCCAAGATGCAACATGAATTGTGGCCAGAAGCAGTTCTTACAACATGCTATCTGATAAATTGGTCACCATCAATTGCAATAAACTGTAAGATTCCAGAAGAGGTATGGACATGTCATTCGTGGGACTTTTCAAATTTGAGAATATTTGGTTGTGATGCTTATGCTCTTATTTCTAAAGATCAATGTTCTAAGTTAGATTCTAGATCAAAGAAATATGTCTTTGTTGGTTATGATGATGGAGTTAAGGGGTACAAATTGTGGGATCCTACTGCCCACAAACTCATCATAAGTAGAGATGTAGTATTTGATGAATCCCCACTCTTAAAATGATAATTGGTAGATGTTGAAGTGAGACAAGAACATGTACCGCAAGTTCAAAAAATTCAGTTGGAAACTTAACCATCTTCAGAAAGGAAGGAGCATGAAGAATTTCCTGGGAAGAAGAAGATGAAGATGTAGATGCATAAAGTATCCAGGAAACTGAGGATATGCCTCAACCATATCTGAGGAGATATTCAAGGGTCGGGAATCCTCTTACAAGGTATGACAATTATGTTTTATCTCTGGCTTTAGTTTCTATTGATGGAGAACCTAGTTGATTTCATGAAGCAATTAAGGTATCTGAAAGTGCTCAATGGAAAAAAGCTATGAAATAAGAAATGGATGCCTTAGAAAGGAATAAAACATGGGACCTGTAGAACTTCCAAATGACAGGAAGGTTGTCGACTGCAAGTGGGTCTACAAACTGAAAAAAGGTGTTGATGATAAAGTCGAAAGGTATAAAGCAAGACTGGTAGCCAAAGGGTATTCTCAAAAGGAAAAGTATTGATTTTCATGAGATATTTTCACCAGTTGTGAAGCTTGTTTCAGTTCGTGTTATGTTAGTGCTAGTTTCTTTACTTGATCTTGAGTTAGAGCAGCTAGATGTTAAAACACCGTTTCTACATTGAGATTTAGATGAGGATATATATATGAAACAACCAAAAGGTTTTTTTCAGGATTACAATAAGAGGTTTGTTTGCAAACTCAAGAAGTCATTGTATGGCCTGAGACAGTCTCCTAGGAAATGGTACAAGAAGTTTGATTCCTTCATGGTGAGCCTAAATTTGATAAGAAGTGGATATGATAATCGTGTTTACTTTAAAAAGTTTGAAAATGACATGTTCATTATTTTGGTGTTATATGTTGATGATATGCTTGTGGAAAGCAAGAGCATGGTCGAAATCAACAGGTTAAAGGCTCAATTGGCTAGGGTGTTTGATATGAAGGATCTATGAGAAGAAAAAAAATATTAGGCATGGAGATACACAGAGACAGGAAAAATGGTAAGATGTGGTTATCGCACAGATTCCTTATGAGATTCGGTATGAATAATGTGAAACTCATACATATCCCTTTAGCTTCCCATTTCAATATTTCTTCAGGTTTATGTCCTAGTAATGACGAAGAAAAGGATTATATGTCTCGTGTACCATATGCTAATGCACTGGGAAGTTTGATGTATGCGATGGTGAGTACTAGACCAGATATTTCACATGCAGTTGGTGTTGTTAGTCGATACATTGCAAATCCAGGAAAAGGGCATTGGGAAGCAGTGAAATGGGTGCTTCGATATCTTAGAGGCACACACAATTATTCTATCACCTATGATGGTTCCATAGATTCAGTTTGCGGTTATGTATATTCAAATTTTGTAGGAGACTTGGACAAAAAGAGATCTACTTCATGATATGTCTTTACTCTTGTAGGAGGACCTGTTGGTTGGATGTCAAAGCTTCAAAACGTAGTCACTTTATCCGTTATAGAGGAAAAGTATATGGCTGCTTCACATGCATGTAAGGAGGACATTTGGTTACAGGGTTTATTGGGTGAGTTTGGAATGATGCAGGACAAGGTGAAAGTATTTTGTGATAGCCAAAGTGCTATTCATTTGGCTAGAAATCCATCTTATCAAAGTAAGATGAAGCAAATTTCTGTTAAGTACCATTTTGTAAGACATGTTGTTGATGAAGGTGGAGTGTCTTTGGAAAAGTTCCATACAAATTGAATTCTGCAGACATGTTTACGAAACCAGTTTTGTTAGAGAAGCTATGGTGGTGTTTGAATTCTCTTGGATTGTAGAAAAGGTGATGAATTAATTAAGGGCATGATATATCAGGTAAATTGTTGTCTAGGTGGAGATTGTTGGAAACATGCCAATGAATTTCCTCATGCAGTCACATGCAGATGCATGCAATCTATTTATGAACTGCTCATGTAACTATACGATCAATTCATGATTAGTTTTTGTAACTGAGTGATAGATGTTATATATGTGAGCATACCCATAGAGGTGGAGTAAAATGTGACTACAAGCATGTGCAAGGAGTAGAGAGAAGAGTGTGTGAGGAGAGGATGATTCTATGCCTATGAAGTCTATTGTAATTCTCCCTCGAATAATAATAATACTAATAATCATTGCCCGTGGTTTTTTCCCTCATTGGGTTTCCACATAAATCATTGTGTTAAGTGTATGATTGATGTGATTGGTTTAATAGGTGTTTGATATTTATTATTTTATGCACTATTATATGTTATGTTTTGTTTCTGCTGCCTAACACTTCACCACCAACCGTTCTCATGAAAGACCCGATATAACCTGGAAGAATATACATCCGTCATCTATCACAATGTTGCTGGAATTAGAACAACCATAACAAAACAAAGTTATGTTTAACCCTAAACCGAAAAGAGAAAATGGGGGGTTTCCCTATGACACCCATGGATTTTAGCATGGAAGGAATGGGAGGACTTCGGTAGCTATTTACACACCAGAAGCACCTTCATCTAGTGATTCTTCTCCTCGCCTTCTCTCCCTTTAGTCAATCCGGCTTAACACTTCCTCTCACACCTCAAATTGATACCTCGTTCACACACATTCAATTTTCACTTTGACACAAGCCTCAAAATCCTTGCATAATCCCTATATTGGACTCTATTCATTTGCATTAAAATTTGGTTGCATGGGCTGGATACTTGAAGTTCTATTGCAGTCGATTTGTTAAGCGACATTTCCCCATATAGAGCGTTGTATATAGTTGTGTCAAATAGAGTGGAAAGTACTACTCTAGTCAATGTAGCATCTATGGAAGGGGTCCCTATTATGTGGAAAGTGGTGGCAACGATAGAGAGGTGAAAGGTGGCTTAGAGGGAAAAAAATTAGTTTCTTTGGTGCTTTTGTGAGTGAAGTAGATCCCGGTGATTCCCCTGTGATTAAATTTTTCCATTATTATATTCTATGGTACGCTTAGTGTTACTATCAAAAGGAAAAGAAGCAAACCATTGAGTAATATTCAAGCAATATTAATGGTATTGATAGCTAAAACCCAAAGTATGATTGTTGAATTCCTAAATGTTGATGTTCCAATCCATCCAAAGTTGCATGTTTTTATGGATGTGAGGTGTTTATCCTATGTGTCTTATAACTCCTATAAATGTTATGGGTATGTGCTTCGTTTCCCCTCGCTTTCTCTTTTCCCCTTTTCAATTTCGTTTCCGTTGTCATCATTGAGTATAAAACTTGGGTCATTTGTTCTGTTCAAGTGGACTTGGGGTTACCATATTTTTGTGGTTTCCTCTAATCGGTCCAGGCACAAGCTCCACTTGATCCTGTGATGGGGCTTGGCCTCCACCTACCACATATTAGGATCGATGTAAGTTTCGATCCTCACTAGAGATATGGCCCTAGATTTTGAGCCATGTAGGCCCCCATGACAAGTCAAGATTGTGCCTTTCTAAATTTGGGCTGTGCGAATTAAGGGAGAGTGGTCTAGGTGGATATTGGTGGTCACTCACCTATTCCAACTGGCTCCTTTTGACAGTTTTAGTTCAACAAGTTCTTCTGTAATTCTTTGTAATTGTGGTTTCTACACTTTCGGGGCTATCTGAATCCCTACAAAACTTACAGGTGGATATTGGTGGCCTCCCACCTAATCCAAATGGCTTAGTTTGGAATTTTTCATATCAGTACATATTTTTTTACTTCTAGGGCTGTTTTGGGGCCCTAAACAATGTTTTTTTTGGCTTGCCACAATCAAACTGTAGACACAATTAGAGTTTGATGCCATAATGTGTAGTTCTAGAAAATAACTTTCCAATGAACTATCACGTGCCTAAAACAAAGGTCGTATGAAAAATTTATGACCCCAAGAAGTTGAGGTACCAACTTACCCATCGAGGCCCACATAACTTTTGGTGTTTCATCTCCTAGGGTTAGGTTTTTGGATGCCTAGGGTTTTGGAATTCATGAGTAATTTTAAAAAGGCCTCTATAGCCTCATTGTAATCATTCTTCTCAGATAGATGTGTGTATCAGCGACATCTCTTCTCAGAGATATCTACCACCTTTCGAGCAGGTTGTTTTCAGTTCCACAATTTTACAATTTCAACCTATTTGATTTATTCAATAGAATTTATTATTCACTGGATATCTTTTGTTGTTCTTTGTATCTCTGTGTTATTGTATTCAGACTATTATTCATTTCTTTCCGCTCATAAATCTAGATCAATGGTATCATAGGAGTCTGCTCTTCATTTATTTTTTTTCATGCATTTCCCCGACAAGATCTGGGTACACGAAGTTGGGACTCGAACCAATCGATCCTTTGCAAGATAGATCGCATCGAGCCCGAAAAAAACCCATGGGGGAAAAAAATAAAAATGATGGAGTAGGGGATCCTTTTAAAATGTTGCTCGAGGAATCCCTTATGAGACAAATGAACGAAATGATCAACAAATTTGCACAGATCCTTCAGCGACTGCCCATAGGAGACACATATTCATCAAGAAACCATGCAACCCCCTTCAAGGTACTAGTAAATTTTGATATTCCATTATTTGAAGGACTGATGGATGTGAATGTTGTAGATAAATGGATGAATCTCCTCGAACGGTATTTCTTGGTCCACAATTTTTTCGATAGGGAAAATATTACTTTTTCACTTCTCGAGGTCGTCACCCATGTTAAGGAATGGTGGGATACTTACTCTGAGAAAAGGGACATAGAGGAATCTACAATATTTGTTGTCGCCCCCACATGGGATTCCTTCAGGAATTCCATTAAAGAACGATACTACCATGTTGGAAGCTACGAGGACCAATACACAAGATGGAACACCCTGCGTCAGGAAAGGGACCTGACAATACCAGATTTCACCAATATTTTCCATACCCTGTGCACCAAATTGCGTATCAAAGAATCTGAGCGACATCTGGTGCTCAAATACCATGGTTTTCTGCATAGATACATTCAAACAAAAAATAAGTTTCTGGACATCGCATCATTGGGTATGTACTATAGATATGTTGTCAAGATCAAGAAAAAATTTAAGCAAAAGAGGCGAGAGTTTGGATATGAAAACTCCTCACAACCGAAGCAGGCCAAAGGCAACCCAACCCACAAAACAAGGGGAAAAGAAAATATGGCCACTCTCAGGAGAACTAGTGCAAGACACAACATAAGAAGGGTAATGAGAAGTCGAAGAAGGACACAGGAAATGGTGTGAATACCATAAAATCCCTTGGCACAACATCAAATAATGTCACTCTAAGAAGTCACGGGTGGCCAAGATGAAATCTTCTGGGTCAGAGGCATATTTTGACTCTGAATCAAATACAGAAGGAGGGAACCATATTATCAATGTTGAACCCAATTCCATTGTCTCTATCGCCAAAGTCCAACCAAGCGAACCAGAAGAACCAGAGGAGGGAGAACACCTCTTTCACTCACAAATGTGGGTAAAGGGGGCTCCACTTCATTTCATTATCGATAGTGGCAGTTAGAAGAACCTGATCTCAATAGAGGTCATCAAGAAACTGAACAGGATGATGACACCGCACCCACAACCCTACACAATCGACTGGATTCTTCAAGGAAGAGATCTTTCTATCGACCAATAGTGTCGTCTGCCCTATGGCATCAAGCCTTTCAAAGACAAGGTATTGTTTGATATTTCTCCCCTTGAATTTTGTGATGTTATTTTAGGAAAACCATATTTGTTGAAGCAACATGTTGTGTATGAGTCTAGACCCCACTGTGTTATTATTACTTTGGGTAGACTATTGTACATGATACCATAGGTATCACCACCTACCGCTATTTCTTTAATCTCCGCTAAGCAATGAAGTAAGGTCATTTCTCAGACTGGGAAGTTTTTCTTCTTTGTGATCTGTGATAACAGTAAGCAGAAGGTCACTACCACATCTGTGGCCTCCACACAGAGCCTCTCTTTGCAGTAGAAGAAAGTGGACGGGATCATGGAAGAGTACAAAGACATATTCTCCTCACCCACTGGGGTACCGACGCACTGCCAAGTCAAACATCCAATTGATCTAATCCTCAATGCACCTCTACCTAATGGGCCAGTCTATCATCACTCGATGATGGAAAATGATGAAATCAAGCGTCATATCCAAGAGCTGCTTCAAAAGGGGAACATCAGAGCCAACTTTTCCCCTTGTGGAAGCCCGATTGTACCGGTGAAAAAGAAATATGGGACTTGGTGGCTCTACATTGATTATAAAGAATTAAACAAAATCACAGTCAAGAACTGGTACCCAATTCTCATAATTGATGGACTTCTTGACCAACTCAAGGGGGAAAAATTCTTTAGCAAGATTGACCTAAAGTCTGGCTACCACCAGGTTCCCATCAAACCAATTGATGTATGGAAGACAACTTTCAAATATAAAGAAGGTCGCTCTGAATGATTGGTCATGCCCTTTGGCTTAACAAATGCACCAACCACTTTCATGAGATTAATGGATGATGTATTGAGACCCTTAACCAACTCTTTTGTGGTGGTATATTTGGATGAAATCATCATCTTCCGCAGAACTTTGGAGGATCACATGCAACATATTCAATAGGTTTTGATCACTCTGCGACAACACAAGCTATATGCCAACTTGGAAAAATTCTCCTTTGGCATGAATAAGGTCCAATACTTGGGATACATTGTTGATGAGTATGGGGTACATGTTGATCCAACTAAGATCCAAGTCATCCATGACTAGCCAACCCTGACCATACTAACCAAGCTTCAAATCTTCTTGGGACTTGCCAACTTCTACCGATGGTTCATGTTTGGATTCTCCCATATTGCATGGGCCCTCATCCAAGTGACCAAGGGCGGTGGCAGGGACGCTCGCAAGGGGCAAGGAACACCAACACACATTTGATGATCTGAAGCATCACTTGTGCTTAGCTCCATTACTCTCCTTACCCGATCTGCAACAATCATTCGATATTGAGACTGATGCATCCGAATATGTTGTAGGCGTAGTTTTTACTCAACACAATCATCTAATAACATATCATAGTGAGACACTCTCATATACTGTCCAAAAATACCCCACCTATGACAAGGAAATGTATTCCATTGTACAATCCTATCGTCAATGGAAACATTACATTCTGGGAAAGGACACAATCATCCACATTGATCACAAGCCTCTGCAGTTCATACAAACACAGGGGGAGTTGCAAAATGACCACCATCATAAGTGGTCCACCTACCTACAATAGTTCCATCTCAACATCAAGTATCAGAAAGGGAGCATAAATCATGTCACTGACTGCCTCATTCGACCTCCTGTGGATGCACTCACCACCGTGCTCCATTCCTATGGGCATGAGGCATCTGAGTGGCCCCAACTTTATCAGCAAGATCCAGACTTCTCCACAACCTATAAAATCTTTGGTACATGCGTGAATGTCACCGATTTTCACATTCAGGATGGACTGTTATGTCATCTAACCCATATATGTGTTCTTGCAAGCGAGTGTGCAAAGCTGATTTTGGAGGCTCACTACAATCGGATGACAGGACATTTTGGCATGGAGAAAACTGTGGTCGTTCTACATAAACATTTTATTGGCCAAAACTTCTACAAGACATCAACAAGTATATCAAATCTTGCACTTCCTATGCCATTTACAAACTAACCATCAAGAAGCAAGGCTTATACAACCCTCTTCCTACTCTCGAGAGGCTTTGGGAATCTATCGCGATGGATTACATGTTTGGCCTTCCATCCACCAAGAAAGGAAATGATTGTGTATTTGTGGTAGTTGATTAGTTTTCGAACATGGCCATTATCACAGCCTACAAGAAGAGAATTACAATGATAGATAGTCCTCTTCTTCGAACGCGTGTGGGTCCATTTTAGGATACCAAAGACCATCATCTCCGATCGGGACAACAAGTTCCTCAACACATTTTGGTTGAGTCTCTGGTCATTGTTGGACACCAAGCTCACTAAGTCCATTACCTTCCACCCTAAAACTGATGACCAAACATAGGTCTTCAATTAGATGATTGTTCAAATCCTACACATGTATAACTCTAAGCATCCACATACATGGGATGATAGTATTCCCTATGTTCAACATAACTACAACATGGCTCTCCATAGCTCCACCAACCATAGCCGCTTTCAGGTGGGGATGGGATTCCAACCCTTGGGTCTCATTGATGTTGCACTACCTCTTGCAACAACAGAGACACATTATTCCCATGTTCAGTCTGAGGCTGACAAAGCCACCAGATTCATTGAGCAGATTCAACACATCCACCAACAGGTCCATGATATTTTGTATAAATCCAATGCTAAGTACAAGCAATGTCATGATCGACACTAGGTACCGCACAAATTTTAGGTGGGAGATAAGGTCTGGTTACATTTCCAGAAAGAACACCTTACAAGGCCCCATTGGAATCTCTGTCCACTTCTCTATGGGCCTTACATTATAACCAAGGCTGTGGGTGACAATGATTTTGATATCAACACTCCCCCCTTCCTTGGATTGTACTCAGTGTTCAATGTGGACTTCCTCCGACCATATTTTCCACCATTATTGGACACCTCAGAGTTTGCTGAAAAGTTAACACCAACCGAGCTCAACCCTGACTGCATGGAACATGCATCCACTAATTAGATAATGGACACACAGGTAAATGGTAGTCACCAACAGAGGATCCAACTTTATCGGGTTGTCAAGGCAGGGCAACTCCCGCACCAAGGAAAGTGGCTCACCTAGAGCCAATTCAACAAAAATTTCCTCACCTGATGGGGGCACTCAACGCAATGGAGACCATTGCGTCCTAAGGGGGGAGGAATGATCCAGGTGGATATTGGTGGGCACCCACCTATTCCAACTGGCTCCTTTTGATAGTTTTAGTTCAACACGTTCTTCTGTAATTCTTTGTTATTGTGAGTTCTACACTTTCGGGGTTGTATGAAGCCCTACACAACTTGTAGGCGGATATTGGTGGCTGCCCACCTAATCCAACTGTCTTAGTTTGGAAATTTTCATGTCAGTACATCTT